>KN469174.1:28263-65150 GCA_000787095.1 Periophthalmodon schlosseri
CGGGGCCCCCCCCCCCCCCCCCCCACACCAGCCAGCACACACACTCCGGCTATCCAAAACACACTCAAACACACGATTAGGCTGACACAGGGGAAAGTTAGATGGAGACAGGCATCTGGAGAAATCTCTCTGTTCAGATGCCTTTAAATGCAAAAATGCAATCCAAAAAGTGTTATAAAATCTGTAAGAATTCAATCTCTTGCTAAAAAGGTGTATGTTATCTTATCTAACAGGCTAATCCCTGTGTCCAATTTGATTTAGTATCTGTCCTGCCCAAGGCGCTGGCTGCAGACGGCACCTGTGGGGCCCTTAAGAGATATCAAAATCGCAGCAGTCAGCATGGCTAGTTTCACACAAGGAGTTTAACAGACTGGTAAGGGCTGCCCAATCAAGCTAAATGTACCGTATTTTCCGGACTATAAGTCGCACTTTTTTTCATAGTTTGGCCGGGGGTGCGACTTATACTCAGATGCGATCTATATATGTGAAATATATGTTTTTTTCTTCATTATTATGCATTTTTTGGCTGGTGCGACTTATACTCCGGTGCGACTTATACTCCGGAAAATGCGGTATACTAATTAAAGATCTACTATGTGACTTTTCTGGTAGAGAGTCTGCCACTTGTTTGTCTGTCTCCATGAAGATGTTGATGCTATACCTGAAATGTTTTAAGTATGGCATTAGGCGTATCTACCATGAAGACAAGCAGGTGGTGGACCCTACACCAGAAAAGTTCTGCAGTGTAACTTTAAATATACTGCACATATTACATATACTGCACATTAAAAAAAACTATCTCTTACTTAAAAAAAGAAATCCTAGACAATCAATACTTTTTAAATTATGTTATTACTAGCCATAAACCAAGTCACATAAAAACAGAATCTCCCTGACACAGGTCATATTAACAATAATGTAATGTTTTGGTGCCTGTAATGAAAGACAGACTCATTAAATAACGGCTAATCTTTGTTTTTGAATGTTTTATTGACTATATCCATTGTTATGGTTTAAAGTAGGGAGTCAGGTTACGTAACACTGCAGGTCCAGACCTACACCGCGACTGCAGCTCATTTACCAGTCTCACATGCCATCATCAACACACCTTTGCTTGCATGGTAAATCCTCCTAGCCCAGCCCCTTCTCTCTCTTTTCTCTCTCCTCTTTCTCCCCCCCTCCCCCCCCTCTCTCCCACTCTGTCTTTCTCACCAAACAAATACATGCAAACTATGTGCTGACAGAGCTGGAGAGCTCCAATGTGTCCAGACTTGCTTTTTTAATTTCACTTTATCAACAACAACAGGATGCATTATACAGTTGCCTGCAACCACTATCTGGGCCTGGGAACAAAGCTATGGCCTATTTAGTATTAATACTGCAATTGTTCGAGAGATATGTACAATTACAATATCAAGTATATAGTCTATAATAGGCTCTGAGCATGGAAAATATCAAATAAATAACTTAAGACTACCCAATTATTTTTATATGTAGAATACTTCAGTTTGTGGTGTTATTTTAATATTTACTATGCCTCCAAATTAGCATTAGCATTAGCATTGAGACAGAAACATCTCTCTTTCTAAACTCAGAAGTCCTCCGGTGAAATATTCGTTTTATTTATGTAGTGTGTAGTGTTGTCAGTGACATCCACCCGCAGCTCCCTGTCCACTGCCTGATCTTTAAATATTAATTCATTTAGCATGACTCCTCAAAAACCTCATAGGGATAAAATTGGACAGGCAGTAGTGATGCTAACAGTGAGGCTGCCGGGTGCTATTGTGCACAGTTGTACAATAAACAATTAAAAACACAGCGAAGAGTGCAATCTTCCAAACAAGGGTGTGTTATGGTTAATTTTATGGTCCATTCATGTTTTGTACAATATGTGAACTCAACCAAGATATTTACAGCTACATTTGAGCACATTCCTGATGTCTTTTTATTGAAATATCATCTGAATATTGATATTGAGATAATGCAAAAAAATACAAATAAAAAAATTAAAAAAGATTAAAATTTTTGTCAACCCACCCCTATGTAGGTACCTAGGAGAATAAAGTCTTGCAAAGTTGAATAAAAATAGTTGTCCTATTGCAAAGAACCCAGATATTCAATCACTACTTTCCATTCAAATCACATAATTGTCTTGACTTTGTAATATCCTGCTCAACCCTGGATTCAATCGTCTCTGATAAATCGGGATATTAGTGCAATGTAAATTTACATAGTGACTGCCATGGTAAAGAATCAAAGAACTGGTTTCAATAGAAGTCTATTGGAACGTCTATCTATGCGTCTCTGTCAGTGTTATGAATACCCCATACTGTTCATCCCTTAGTGTCTTTAGAGCCCATTCATTCCACACATCTTCATTTAAATCCTATCTGTCTTCAAATATGTTAACTCCAGTCTGAAATATTGGACAGCTCAGATCTAATTTGGGACTATGAAGTTATGCACATAGACAATAAGAGCCTGCAGTGCGGAGTAAATGAGTTGTGGCATCGTGAAATATTCAAACTGTAAGAGACACAAATTTACTATTGACTACTTTGGATGGTATGGCCGTGGCTATAAATTTCACATTGTGGCATGTTTCCTTAGCCTCTTGACACCAGTCTGATAATGGCA
The DNA here is from genome assembly GCA_000787095.1 of Periophthalmodon schlosseri. NCBI lineage: Eukaryota > Metazoa > Chordata > Actinopteri > Gobiiformes > Gobiidae > Periophthalmodon > Periophthalmodon schlosseri. Next base: position 30,901 of record KN469174.1, read on the forward strand.
TTGCTTTTCATGGCTAATTAAAAAGGCACCAGGAGACGTAAGCACTCTTCCAATGTGTCTTTGAGATTTATTATACCCAGCCTCCCGGAGGAGACTTGCACTGTGAAGCACGGAGACAGTAATCAAGGATAAGGTTACAATGATCAGGCAAAACAATACGACCACGTAATTATTATTTGTATGCATCATGTTACTTCTCCTAATGCTAGACAGTTTTGCCTTGACAATCTGCAACAAAGGCTTCCCTGAGCACAACCCGTCACTCACACGTCATATCCATGTAATTCAAAGTGTGTGTGTGGTGTTTGGCCCAATGGCACAAGAACACTGGCTAGAGCTGAAAACAAACATAACATTTTTTAAGGAATCGGAATCACTATTGAACCACTACACTATACAATACGCACGTCTTTCATGCCATTATGCTGAATTTAGCTGTCATGTCAACCAAATTTATTGTCAAGAAAATTACAACTAAAGTTATGTAGCTCTTGTCTATTGTTTTGTCTCTCCCCCAGACTTAGTGGTATGTCATATCCTCTTTCTAACCACTTGAATCATGTGTGACCCCTGTGCGACCTTCCGGAAAACCAAAACAGGAAGTATTTCTCCCACATGTCCTCAATATTCACAGACCACTTTGAGATGACTCAGCCGACACATATGTGATAGGTTAGCCACTCTCCACTGTCAACAAACAACCAACTGCACCCATTAAAGATAGCGAGAAGATGGCTAAATCTTTGTTTTTCTTGTTCAGACGGTTGCCAGGTAGCGATGTTTGCAATGTTCGCAGTAACAGTTGAAATACATTACAGCAGCAGAATATTTTAAAATAGGGCGGTGTGGCAAACTTGGTCCACTTCTGTCAAAATGTCAAATTTATAGAAGTACATTAGCCTCTAGTCTAGTACATGTCTTCCTAATGTGCACCCATATTCCAGGTGTGTCTCATCTCTCGTGTCATCTTGTTAAGTACAAGAAACATGCTCTTTGGAAATGTGTTCAAACAGTTAAAATGTGTCTGGATTTGGGCCAAGTTCAAGCCTTAAAGTTTATTCCCCCCACCCAGCCCGCATAAGAATCATGCTGCAAAAATCTGCTTACTCATAGTTCTTAAAAAAGGAAACCTATTTTAACTAACGTAGGCCTAACTATGTTTTGTTATACTTGAAGAAATAACAGGAGAAATTAGCAAAAATATTCAAGAATTTAAAGTTGCAGTATATAACATTTAAGGCGGGGGATCTGCCTTCAGCTTGTTTCCATGGTGATGTTATTGCTTTGCCTGGAATGTTACACAATTTGGCATTTAACCCACTCATCTTGCATTTATTTAATTACATGTATTTCTATTGCTATGAAATACTACAATTCTTAGTGCAAGTAGGGCTTCCTGTCTACAGATCTGACCTGTAACTTGGTCTGGTGGGTCACCTGCTTGTTTCCATGGATCGATAAATTGAACGCCATATTGTTGAACATTTCAGACATAACATCTCTATGGAGACCAGCAAGTAGCAGGCCATCCACCAAAAAAAAGTTGCATATAGCTACATATTTAACTTTTAAGTACATTGAATGCTATGAGGCAAAAAATAGTCATTTGTAATTAAGTATATGAACTTTCTTTCTGTGTGTTTCCAGTGCCCAGCCATAGAACTGGATCTGGAGAGTTGAGAATATAAGTAGTATAAGTCCAGATGCCTGGAGCTGGTCCTGTCAGCAGTGAAACCATCCTGGGCCAATCGCAGCCTGCTCTTTTGATGTTAGATTCATCCCTTTTGCCCCAAGGTGCAAACCAGATGTCTGCCTGCATGTGGCGGCTTGCACTACAAAGATGCACAAAAACATAGGAGAACACCCTCGATCCTCTCAACAGTGTAATGTTAAACAATTTGGAATCACTCTGGTATTGTGAAATTTAAAAATACACTGCATTTTCTGAAAGTTGGAGTTTGTGTCCCATTGGATTTGGCAATGAACTAAAAATGTTCAAGTAGAATTTTGGAAAAAGTTAAAGACGCTATACCCGATTTTACTGTCTTAAAAACATGAAAACCCAAGTACGTCCTAAGTTATTCTTCAGTGACTTTATACATCCCGACCATCCTATTTATTCCATCCTAATAATACATCTTAGAAGTGCTTTTCACAACTGTCAGAGACCAGAGCGGAGTTTTGCCGTGACTGTAAAGTTAACAACAACTAGCATGCTAATGTGCACTTCCTGATAACTGGACAATAAAAGTTAAACAACACTAGCATGCTAATGTGCACTTCCTGATAACTGGACAATAAAACGCTTTATAATTAGATGCAGACAGCACGCAGCAGACAAATTAAATCAGTAGCCTAATTTGCATCTGACCCATATTTGAATTTCACCCATCTCGATCCAAGTATACCACTGTATGTTTTGGGTTCAAACCAATCCCAGTTATGACTAGGCACCATAATTATAACATTTAATACAGTAAAATGATCTGAGCATGAACAGTAACACAAATCAAACACACCTCTTTCCACAGTGCTTTGTAACCTCAGCTACCCAGTAATCAGTCAGTCATCGAAATCCAGAGGCCCTCCAAGCGGTCGGTTGTCTGGGCCATGGCATATCTAAACAATCTAATGCGTGCCTGTTGGATGGCAGCCAATGCACATTTTCAACAGCACAATTAAGTTAAAGTGGGCCGTTCACATGCCAACCACATAAATAACCAAGCAAAACGGCCAATTAGCTTGTCATTTTGTAGTGGCAGTCTACAAAGTCAGAGATTTTCAACATCTTTGATATACTAAAACGAAACGCAAATAATTTTCTTTTTCTATGGGCAGATTGGACAGCAGCTCCCAGGGGATAAAACTTCTGATTGTCACACTAATTTTTAAGACTACATCACAGACAATTTGACAGGCCAATATCATTATTTAATTCTCCTAATAAACAATGATGGACAAAATACAAAATTGAAAACTATTAAAATAAAACACAATGCCTGAAAATTGGCCAAGAAGTAAAATTTTACCTTAAAAATAATGAATTTTAATTTTTAATGCTTGCTTATTAAGAAGGCTGGGATATTGAAGCCATGTCCCGCTCTGATCGACTCTTATGAGAAACTTAACAGAAGCCTATATCCCAGTAAGAGTTCAAGACCTGTTTTTACGAACCATTTTATCACACCCAGTAGATTACACAGGTGCATACTTCAAACTTTGCCATTTCTTCTGTATTCTTTGCAGCTCTACCAAGAATCTCAAGTATTCTCATAACAACAGCACAGCAGACTGCGGTCACGGTATTTGAGGAACAATACGGTCACTAGCCGATAAGACTGGCTACTCCTTAAGCTCTCTGGCTAAACCACTGTGAGATGCTCCAGAACAGTGGGATGAAGAGCTCAGACCTGATTAGCCTGCCTGATTTGTAACACCGCTACTGTGATTGGAGACACTGTGTTAAATTCTGTCTGGCTTTACTCATTATCAGCCTGAGGATTAGCTACGGCCTTGGCGCCACTCCACACTGTCCACTCCTTCTCCTAACCCCCACCCCTTTGTCACGTAAAGGTTAGCACGTGGTCGTCGTTAGCCTAATGTTTGTGTTAGCATGGAGGTGGGTGCAGATGTGGCACATGCCGGTAAATGGCACCAGCTTCTGTGGGTCAGAGGACAACAGTGATGGGTAACATGTGTGGAGCTAAAGTCAACAGAGCGAGATTGGTGAGGTTTAACAAGTGAATTTAGAAAAAGATGAAAACAATGCAATGCTAAACTAAGAAAATAGCTTAGTCTTACACAATAAAATATACTTTTTGTCAAAGTAATTACTCATTTTTTCATTTTGGCAGCAATACAACAGCATAAATAAATGTTAATAAAAGCATTGGGAGTAACAGATGATAATATTCAGGTTCCTAAAATCGCACTGCTCCACAATTAATTTCCACAATTCTGCTACAGCCTGCTACAATGAAAAGTATTAAAACCAAGCCCACCTAAATGTGCAGAAATTTGCATATTTATTTGGTTGGTAATGTGTTTAGTTATTAACTTTTTAAATGATTTATTCTTGTTTCATTTTGGAAATACTCAAATCGACCTTTTACGAACATGCACTATCAAATCTTGACAGTACTTTTTCAGCTGTTGCTACTTGAGGTCATTATCCCATCAGACCACCGGTGATCCGATTCAAAACAGGAGTCCTCTCCTCATCTCAGTGATCACAGTCAGAGTTCATGGAGGAGTTGATGCACATGGAGCCAGTATTATCACACTGACCTTGGATGTGCGGACCACAACTGTAACATGGAAAGCACAAAGAACAAATACTGCATTGACAAAACACATTCACTACTGCTTCATTCAACTTGATGTGAAAAACATAAACATAACATACCAGTACTTTTTAATGACTTGCTGCAACTACTACAACCAACTACTACTATTAAAGCTACAAGCAGTACCCCCATTTCTACTCTAACTTCTCAACATTGTGCATTTTTTCTCCATAGATTTTGTAATTGGTAGTTTTCAGATACTAGAATGTGATTATGTCATTCTCTCAGATGGTTGGGTAGTTTTTATTATAGATTACATGGTATGGTAAATTTGCAACCACACCCTGATCATTTCTATTAGTGACTTGACCTTATAACTGGCCATATTTTAACCAAAATCTGCATAACAATAATAATTCTAACTGTCCCCATCTGCATTAAATTGTAAATGTGTATAGAATGTTGTGATGCCACCTGAAACCAGTCTTCATGTATTGCTTTCCCTTTCTTCTAGCACTGTTGTAATGCAAGAATTTACCCAAAAAATGAATTCCAAAACTTGCAAAAAAAAAAGTTGGTGACATTTGCCGCTAAAGGCCATCACTGCTCCATCGAGTGGCTTCAAAGAGTCCGAGATAACATCGGTTCAGAAGTGTCTCCTTGCCTTGTGCTTGTTGGCAAACTTTGTTCTGCTGACCACTTACTGTCGTACTGAGCAAAGCAAAGACAGCAGGAGAATCTGTATCAAAACGAAGTGTCTGCCTGTGAAAGATCTATTGGTCGAAAACATAACCTTTGAAATCGGTGACATTTGGAATAAAGTCTGAAAGGAAGTAAAAAATCTGGTAAATATAAACTTAAATATGTCTAGCTAGAACAGTTAATGAAAAAGTAATGACAAAGTGATTACCACAACATATTGGCGTAAAGTATTGTCTACAGCAGCTATTATCGGTGAATCACATTTCCATGTCTTGATAATGTGGAAATGTGAGTCATCAATCACAAGAAGAGTCCAATTATGTTCCCTCCATAATTCTCCCTAAAATGCACAATCTGTAAAGCTTCCAGTATTACGTCATTTTTACACTGTCAACACCTGGATTAACAAAGAAACATTCTGTTATACATATTTATAATCACACTATTAAATGGTGTGTTTAAATGTTACTGTACAGTGATCTAATTTGTCATAATAACAAGTATTTTATAAATGTTGTGTGAGTTTTCTAAGGTCAGAAATTTAGCGCATTTACCTGTACATTTAAAACACTGTTATTCTGCCAACAATGTATTAAGCCAAATCAAGTTAGTCGAGATTTAGTTCAGTTTGACCAAAGTCTATGCAAGTATCCTCAATGATTTTCCTACTTTTCCTACTTTCAAACTTTACAAATCAATGTGCAAACTTAAAACACCTCTTAGTAGACCAAAAGACCCACTGACCCCCACTCTACAACACTGTTTACAATCTGCCCGCTCATCACTAGGAGGATTATCACAGCTTGGGGCTCTCCAGACTTGTCTACTCTGTCTGTCCACCACTGCCGACAGCTGTCTCAACAAGGCCACCGTACTCCCCCCGAAGGCCCACCCCCGTATCACACATCACCCCACACTGATCCAGAGGGAGAGAGAGGGGACGTGTCGTGTGATTGCTCAAGCATCCCGGTGTGAGCCTGTCAAAGCCCTGGGCAGAGGATGGGTGGCGGATGGGACACTCGGATGTTATCTCCGTTAGCTCCCTTGGGTGGGATCCAGGACTTTGCAGGGTCTGAAGAGGACAGGAGGAAATTAAACTGCTCACTGCTTTGTTGTGGCTCCAAAAAGGGTAATGAAGAGACTGGTCAAGGAGTACTGTATTGTAAACAAGATTCCAACTCCGACTACAGTAGTCTCACAGGGTCAAAATACCTCAAACACAAAGGCATTGTTTGGCACTGTTTACAGTAAGAAAATTGAAGGTAAAATAGACAACAAAAGAAATCCAAGAATTCCAAGTTCCTTTAAGACCATACTCTTTGCTATCCCATACTCATTTTGCATAGTTAAAATGTTAGTTAAAATGAAAACATGAACAAAAAACATGTTAAATGTCTACCATTATCTTACCATTATCCACAAAATGTATTGAAAAACAGCTTTACAATTCCTTGTACAACCACTGTGCCAGAATTGAAGGGTTTGCATCTTGAAACTAGTACAGGAACTAGAAAACTTACTAACTTCTTGGCTTATCTATACATTTCACAACATTAACTCCTTTATGACTGCTTTACAATTCCACGTTTGGCCTATGTTCCCCAGGATGTCACTTGGTAGTCTATGCCATGCACCTTTGCTCTGTCATGCTGGGCGGAGCAGGTCATCCACTTCACCAAAGTGGGATCATCTTCCCAACCTCCGCCTGACCTTGATAAATCTCCTCTTTGTAACCCAAACCTCCAGGGACATTTTCTTCTCACCTCTGCTTCATGCTCTGTTAGCGCTTATGTTGCCTTTCCAGTACGCCACACACACACACACACACACACACACAGACACACACATACACGCACACACATTTTTTTTTGTCCAATCTCAATGCTACATTAAAGCACGCAATAGTGAGCTGCTCTCCTGCTGTTTCTCTCCCAGGCAGAATAATTACACCTCTATGGCAGACTGAATGAGAAACGCTCCAATAAAGTTGTTTTGGTTGTGCTTTATGCTGCTGTACCTACGGCATATATCAAACATGACTGGTTTCATAAGTCTTGACATTCCATATTGGATTAGTGCAAATTCAGCCTGCAAGAATCGAACTTATTTAATGACATGAAAGATTGCCCAGAGTGCATAACAATTTATTTAGTCTAACTGTATACCAACCAGAAAACCCACCATAGTCAAGCCAAACATGTCAGCAACAGAATGAGAAAACATATACTAATGCATTTCTTACAAATAAAATGCATATTACTGTATGCAACAAAAAAAATGATTTAACAGTTAAAACGACTTGAAGCATATGCAATTTCAGGTCAGATCTGTGGAGAGGTGAGCAGGTTCACAGTAATATGCATGTTTTTCAGTGTATTTTTTAGCAACAAAAACACGTATAACTGAATAAATCCAAGATGGATACGTTTAATGCCATACTGTGGACCATTCCAGACAAAGCAAAAACATCCGCCATAGCGGACCCGCCACCAGAAAAGTTGCATAATGCACCTTTAACTAAATCAAAGCTGTTGTTCAGAGTCTATTATTACAAACAGCATGCTGTGTTTTGCTTTACGTGATTAGCGCCTCATTAACCAAGGAAACCCGCAGCAGATAGTACCTGTAGAATGATTTACGTGACACCACCTCACGGGCGCCGTCCTACGTAAACAACAAAAGCGCACCAGATCGTATCGACACTTTCTTTACAATACGTTATGCATTTCAGTTCTGTAAAGTTGGAGGCACCTGACATGGCGACAAGTGTAGGCTACTCCTGCAGAAACTCCGTGGCGAACTTTATAGGAGCGCGTAAAAGTGGCACAAGCGCGAAACACGAGCAAATAATCCAGCCTTCTCCAGAAAATAACGAGCGTGTAAAAGTATCTTACCTCTTTTTACTGCAAAAGCGCACTGGTAAGAAGTTATTCCTGCTTGCTTGGAAAAGTTTATTTGTATTCCCGTGCAGGCTTTACGCACGGTGCCTCATGTTTCCAGACGAAGGTTTTTTGATCCATCGCTTGCCTCTCGGAGCAGCTGCACTGCCCGTCTCTCTCACTCCCTCTCTCTCTGCCTCTCCTTCTCCCTTCTCTCTCACACGCATCAACGTACACACACGCACAACTCTCCCACAGTCCTCCCCAGACGCAGGCACCTACACGTTACTTGCCCCCCTCCTCCCTCCTCCCTCGGGCGCTGACATCACGAGTCACTATGGCAACTCTGGCTCCACCCCCGTCTCTCCACGGCCCAACTTACCTGTCTGACTACCTCGATTTCACAACTGGCTTTGCTTATTTTGTTTAAGTGTAGCGTAGGTTAACAAAACAAAACAACGATTGCAACGAATGAAAACCAATCTTAAGAAGGACATTGATTCTATACGATAAATTATGCCTATGCAATAATTTCTAACCAGTGTAGCTAAAGGGTAAATTTGCATGTTGGAAGCTGCACGCATAATCTGAGAAAACACAAACTGTTTTGCACAATACCTGTTTAGCTGCACAAAAATCCCCTGCGGCAAGATGCCAGTCTCACCATTACCTTCAATTGTTTTGGGTACAAAGGCCCTGCTTGTCCCTACCTCAATGCATTCCCTGACCTATTGCTAGCAAACAATGACAAGGTGAGCTGCAATGCCCCCTCTGAGTCCGCTATCCATTCACTCACTGTAATCAACACTATAAAACAAACCAGGAAAATTCATCGGAATATATGCACTGCTTGACAGTAGTTAAAAGCAATGTTTTAGAGTAACTAGGCATAGAAGCAACTCCCCTCTCTCTCTTAAGGCAAACTGAGGGAGGGAATGTGACAAGTACATTTATAGGCAGGACCATGTTTTTAACCTGCAGCAAAAAAAAGTAAATAGTTGTGTGGTTGCCTTAACCTGAACAAGAAAATAAGAAAGATCCAAAAGAGAGAAACACTAATACTTAATGCTGACAAATCGTTCTGCCAATGAATAAACAAAGAGACATAACAGTAATTGCATTGCAGTTCAAAACTATAAAAATAATAGAAGGTTATGATGACATAATAAGACTCGAGAATACGTACCCCACTAGTGCAGCTCCCTTCTCGCTGCCCCAGACATGCTCCATACAGAGGACTATTACGGGAGGGCATCTGGCACTTTAGTCGTGGTGAAGTTAAGTCCAAGAAATCAATTTAAACCACGTCCATGTCTTTCAAAGTGCAGCACGAGCTCTGAGTGAAGACAAGTCTGACGTGCATTTCATTATCTCTCTCATTTTGGCTGTCAATCACTAATTGTATACTTCTGAATTTAGAGTGAGCCGTGATTGGCTGAGACCCAGATCACATGTCACATTCCATTCATGAAAAAAAAGGATGATTTTTTTTTTTTGGAACTTTGAAGTTTTGTAACTATTAAAACTACTCATCAAATTGCAATGGATATCAAAATTAATGTTGATTTTGAAGGAATACATGTGTATGTGTCTTTCATGTGTTACCCAATGAGGTCCCTCTCCCACTTTTTGCTTTCAATGCCCCAAAACAACTTATGGCAATTTGTTAATTTAATGCATAGTGGTTTATCAGTGTAATTTTGTAAGGCTGAGATAAGATCAGGATGAGTAGGTGAATCCAATTTCTACAGTTTTCTGCCCATCTAGGAGCAGACAGTGGGGATATTCAGAGCAGTATGTACTTAATCTTACAAAGTGCACTTGAATAGCTGCATGGTCCTCCAGCGGTCGGCAGCACACATCAGCTGATTGCTCAAATGATTGAATCCGCGCACACTACCGCTTTTCAGTGCCAAGCTTAAGGTACTTTACTAAATGACTACTCTCCCGTGATAGTCCACGAGATTATACACTTTTAAATGTCTGCCACTGTATTCAATTAAAAAAAAATCATCAGTTGTTGTTAATCTGTAACCTCTTTTTTGTTAATGAATATACAAGGATGAGCCAAACCTACATAAGTATAACAGTATTCAAAAATAGAGCAAATATATATTTATAGTTAAATAGTTATAGTCTATTGTATGTAGGGTTTTTTATTTTATATTTATTTCATTAATATTTTTATCTTTGTCAGATATATGTGTGTATTTATGGAGTAAATTTGTTCAAATCAAATATTGACTGAAATTAGCTGATTTCTTCAGTATGACAAAACATCTCTAATCTTTTGTGTTGTTGTTCTCAAGTCAGTTATCCTAACCCGGCTCACACCAGACTGATATGTGTAGCACTCTGAGTTCTACACATTTATCAGTCTGGAACGGCTCTCGCTGAAAGTGATCGGGAAAATGCGGAACATCATGATGAATATTTGAATCTGAGTGTTTGGCAGAACAAGACAAAAAAATCAAACTTTTGTTACATCCAGTTGAGAGAAAAGCACAGACATCGTCCCTGTCCACAAATGCACAAAGCATTTACCTTCTGCATGTTTTTCACAAACAAAATAGTCAATATTTTCGCTAAAATAGGCTGAAGTACATCTGTCAGCATCACTATGTTTGATTTGGTTCATTTGGGTGCTTTGACTTTGGCTTCACTGGTCCGTCTGCCCGCTGAACATTACCGCGGGAGTATCTCAAGATGGGTTCTCGTGAGTTTAAGAACGCACAAATATCGTGAGAATCCATTTTTGCTGTGCAAGGTTAAGCAGAATAAGGGCCTAAAACTAAAACCAGTTTTCAAGGTACCTAAAAGGGCTCTCTGATATGACATGCAGCATATCATTAGGAGCACAGTATTAGTAAAAGATATTTTTTTATATGGATATAAAAAATAAATAATAATAAATATGTAAATGGATGAAGTACTCAAAGTCTGTACTCAAGTATAAACAGTCAACAAAAATAAAAAGTTTTAAACTAACATGCTCGCGTAGCCTCTCCTGGTGCCCCATGATGGCGGATGCGTGGTGGGGGTACTTGTGCTTGAGATGCTCAAGGAAGGCCTCCCTCTTCTTGTCCATGTCGGATGGCTGCATGGCCAGGATCTCCTTGGACCCCCGTGCCCCTCCTAGTGTGTGCCTGCGTGGGACAGTCCGGCTGCTCTTGGCATCGCGGTCTCTGGTGGAGGTGTGCGTCCCGTTGGGGGATGGATGCCTGCGGCTCACCTGCTCACTGTCATCAAGAGAGGTTACCTTCAGGTTGCTCTTGCTTTGCTCTGAGGGAAAACAAGAACAATAGGTCAGGATATTTGAACTCTGCAAATGTTTTGACATAATTTCAAGTGTGTGCATGTGGGCTTTAAATCTTAAAGAGGTCTTGAAGAGAACAAACATACCCTTTCCCATTGTTTAAGAATAAATATAGGGCTGGGCAATATCAAAGTCGAATTGCTGATCCTTGTGACAATGTGTCATTTTGGTGATACTGTCTTATCATGATTCAGTGCTTCTTTGTTTAATGCAGCTCAAACATGCTCAAACACAGACATTTTCCCCCGCTCATTCCTCTTATCAGTCAGCCTCTGTAATATTTTCAATGCGTGACAGGTGGATTCAACCAATTACAGCAAAGTGTGCAGTGAACTCTCAGAGGAAAAAGGAATTAGCTCTTATACACAGTATAAAGCTACTTAGTGTACATGAACTGAAATCCTAATCTCAGGTTCAGAAAACTAAAATGGGAGGCATTCAGCAAATTGTCAGAGCCTGGAATCAAACACTTTTGCCCACACAGTAAAAGAAAAAATTCAAATCTGTCAACTGGAAAAAAAGTTGTAAGAGTGAAACTCTTGGATCATACCTGGACGACTGAGGGATTACACAGACACTTTTCCTCACAATTCCCTTGGCCATATTGCAGGACCCCTCCACAGACCAACCTAAACAGTATTGTATCGTTTACCTTTTAACTCCTATAACATACTCTGAGATTATATGAGTTGTAGATGAAGCCTATCCAAGAAACTATTGGCCATAGGTGAGATAGATTCTAGTGGATGGTTAAAAGTACCAAAACTTCAAGACAAAAACCTTTCTGCACAGCAAGAGCAGAGACTGACAAACAAATAAAAGATTTTAGTGACAATTCCCAGAAGCAAACGGAAAACGCTACTTGAATCTGTCAGCCCAGTATACGACAAGTTAATGCCGTTTTATAATTCAGCCTTAAATTTAACACGACAGACACAAAGCTCGATGACAGTGGAGATGTAAAACAGCTGTTCTCTCGGAAACCTCCATAGAAAAGACAGGAAATCAAGTTGAGAATATGTCTGAGGGCGAAGACCCGAGCCAGACCAGTGGGAACCAAGCAATAAAGCCTAACCGATCTGCTGCAGTTTCCCCCACAAAAGACAAACGCATAATATGTACCTTTCACCGCGTAATGGTACAAAAAAAAAGGACGTCAATCCCTCACCACGTAAACAGGGGATTTGAAGTGGGTTTGTGTGCGCTAAAATATAATAGAACTTTTCATTTTGTGTTTTGAAAGCTTAAAAGCACGCTGTGAGGCAGAAACAACAACACATAATTCTTCGTTTTCTTTTGAAATGTATGACAGGACTGAGGCGCTGAGGAGAACAAGTGTGATAACAAGATAACAAGGGATCCACGAGAAATATAACAACACTGTATTTTATTCATCTCCCCTGCCTCTTCCTAAATGAACCGGCGCGACAGCCAACCACTATGGGCCTTATAGGTACAACTCGAAATGTGGATTCTATTTCATCCAACAACTGCATGTCTTTGGGCAGTGAAGGTGGTTAAGGTGCACAAAAACAAAACTGTCAACAGAAACCAAGAGCAAAAACTACTTCCATATAAATGACCTAAATAAACATGAAACACAAGTGCTCAAAATACCACTTACTTCAAACAATTAAGAGGGAATTTGAATAATATAACAAAAGTCAAGGTCAACATATTTATTCGCTATGGAAACTGGATATTGTGTAACTGTTAGGCACTATTTCCAGAATGTAACTTTATACAATATTTGATATGTTTAGAATGCCACTAGTTGTCAGTTATGCTTTTCATCCATCCATCCATCCATGGTTTGGTGATTTAATAACAGAAAATATTTTTATTAGCTATGGAATGGAAAATACTACACAATGCAGTCATAACTTGGCGACTTACAACTTTGACAATGATTAAACACCCGTTAAGGAAATGTTTACCTCCTAACCATACACATAAAGCTAAGAATAACCTTTTACTGCAGGTTAGGTTGTCAACATATATTTGAAGATAATTGCATTAATTCATTTCATTCTGTTTGTTTGCACATACTATTTTGAGTGTGTCACTACTGCAGTCCTGTCACCAGCACCGCTACCACTACTCAAGTTCACAATCCCTGGTCTTCATGTACGTCCAAGTCTATTTTTAACTCCCAAACACAGCTAACCAAATTACACCCAACTGACAGAACAAGACCTCCACGTTATCCACGGATGGCAAGTCAGAAAAAGTACATTTATTTACCTGTCTTCTCTTCATCCGTAATTTCGTCTTCCATGGCATAAATAGATACGAGGCAGATGACACGGGTGACAGGAGTGGAGGGTATGGGTCGGCTAACTGCTTGCTTACAGATTCCAGACGGAGCTTGTGTTGGAAAAAGAGGGGGCTACAGATAGGCCCTGCCCCACTGCCTCAGGACAGACTGCTGGGGATTTGGAAAGTCAACTGCATTCCAGGACACAGAGTCAGGACTGGCCCCTCACCCTATGGCTACGGGATACTGCCACTAGCTGTACACCACTGAGCTCTTGGTCAATGTGTGCAAAAGAGGAGGACTTGTTAAAAAAGATACTAGCAAAACACGTCCGACTTGTAAAAATTTGCAGGTGGAAGTCACGAAACAAACGATACGCTTGGCTTAAATCACAGGCCAGATAATGTGTACCTTTAAAGTACAATTGTTTACAACTACCAGTGGTAAAAATTGGCAAAAATATTGAACAAAAAACTTAAAGCTTACCAAAAGACAAAAAACTAAGTAAATTTAAAAGGAATATTTTAAGTACTGGCCATACTGTGATAATAGAGTAACTGCCATGACAATAATTAGTAATAGTAATAGTAAATGTGGAAGAAGTAATAGCACAAGTAAAAGGCTCGCAGTTGAATTGGTAATAGTTGTCGTAGTAGCATCTGTAGCAGTGGCCTACTTGTTACAGAAATCACAATTACACCTGTGCAAGTAGCAAGTATTTTTAGTGGTCATAGTTTTAGTACCATATAGGGTCAAGTGGCATAAATTGTACTAAAACAAAAGGAAGAACTTTACTTTCGGAGAATTTCCTCCACCTCCGCTGACGTGCAAACCCGTTATCTGATCAACAACGTGGCCAACTATGACAAGAGGCGTCCTGCAGGCACACTCTTGTTTCCAATTAGGATCTGATCTACAGACACTACAGCCATTGTCCTCTATGTGCTCTATGAAAAGCCCCGCTGTCCTGTTAGCTTAAGAACGTGCACAAACAACTCCGGCTTCATATAAGTCTGCAAACATGTCCGCCGTCCATTGAGGCTCTGATGTTTCACAGCTGCAGACAGTAAACGTAAAGGGAAAGCCCAGTGGATGCACCTTGGCTGGAAAACAAAGGTGAGAGGATCAATGTACTGGTTTGTGGTCCATGTAATTGAAAGCTGTGGTCTGAGAGCATGGACACACACAATGCAGCAGCTGACAGATAATGTCCAACATATGGAGACAAGACGCTCCCACCCACTTAGTGTCAGGGCAATCAGCTAACATGTCCGACCACAACTGAAGAGCATACCCAAAAGTGTATTCTTGACATACTTTTACATGAGAATGGAGTTCTGTAATGTTGAAGTAAATCTATGATCATATTATTGTGAAGGATAAAATAATAAAGTCACTTTTCATTTGTAAAAGGCAACTTGTTCGGGAGTTAGTTGCATTCCAAAGTGCACTATGTAACTTTTCTGGTGGAGGGTTACAGATTACAGGTCAGATCTGTGGTGAGGCGGCCCTGCTCACGGTCATAATCCGTGTTTTCTAAGATAAGCGTCTACGTTTTGAGCAATAAAAACAACTTCAATTGAGTTAAATCTCCATGGAGACAAATAGGTGGCAGACCACCTTGGGAAAAGCTACACACTGCCCCTCATGTATTTTCAAAATGTTAACTGTCTTGTTAACGAGATTAATGTGATCAAAATGATGCCTGCGCCGGTATACATTGGCTGTTGAAAGAAGAGCAAAAAGCATATAATTGTATAAAGATGGGTACAGGAAAAGCTAAGATGAAAATAGCTATAATTTTAAATCTGAAAAGTTTGAATTGTTCCACAGACGTGAGGAGCAGATGGTTAGCTGTAATTTGATAGCACTTCATCTTCTGCATTTTTCAGAATGCAAAACATTTCCAAAACTTCTCTTCAGAATGATGGACCAAGAATTGACAGCTCAATGAAACCTGCCCGTGATACAAAACAGAATAAGCTCCAAGTATGAACGCATTTTTACTATTGCGCAAACTCAGAATGGGACTGACAAAACATAAACTTTGACAAACAGCTGAGAGGTACACTGTTCAAATTCTTCTATCCTGAGAGCACGGCATCCATCATCACATCAAACCACTGGGTCACCTCCTGCTCCCCTGAACCTATCATTACCCCTAACCAACAATTACATGCTTTGCTCCCTCCAACCTGCCTCTCTTCACTTTCTGTCAACACTCCACGTTCCAAAACTGACCCTTGATTGTCCCAGAGTCACCGGGGGGCGCCAGAGAGGTAACTATGTCTCGCTCTGATACCCCAAGAATGTCGCAGATGATGGGCTGAAAGACAACCAGCCGCACGGACCCCTGCTGTTCGCGCTAACTCGTACTTATTTATATGGAGGAATGTCTCCCTAGCGCACTCCCACTCTCCAGCACTATTACTGTCCTGTAAGCAGGCCGGCCTTTACAAAGCACCGTTGTGTGTGTGCAATAAAAGCAAGGCTCACATCGAGATACCCGCAAGACATGAATAATGAGAAACAGTGGAGAGAATGGCAGTAAAAGTTATAGGGAGTCGGAGATTGTAGATCACTTTATCTTATGCTATGAGATAAGTATGTAGAGAGATCCTGTATGGTTTAGCTCCTCATTAAAAGCACGTTTGTTAACTGATAAGTTGGACAAAGTGGAAATTAATAGTACAACGCTAGTTATGGTCATTTATCTTTTTAGGTTGACAGCAAGATTGAAAATGTAAGTCGTAGTTAAGGCCTTATAAATTAAAATAGTAGTGTTTGTTATCATAAATTTGAACTTTGGTCCCAGTCCCAACTGATGTTTGCGTTACATTGATAGTTGTCAATCAAAAGTGTAGCCCCGCCCCTGCTAACCCCCCTTCTGTTTTTGCATTTTCCAGCAATTTTGTCATTTGTGGATAAAGTAATATCTAACTACAAATGTATTTTACATCACGTTAAATATTTCCACCTAACAACAGATTTTCTTGTTTTAATTCTACTAAACAGTTAAACTTGACACCCATACATTTGTCCATTGACTCTAAATTACCTGTGAAGCAAATGGGCAAGATAAGCATATAGAATAAACAAGCAGATGAAAAACAGTAGAACGACAGGAGGCAACAGTAGCTCAGTTGGTAGAGTGTTCGTCCTCTGATATGAAGGTTGGCTGTCCGAATCCCGCTCTCAACATAAATATCATTGGTAGAGTGGTCAGATCCACTCAATCACAGGCTCGTGTGCGATTCCGGTTCCTACAAATGAATGCTGTCGTTGTGTCCTTGGGGCAAGACACTTAACCCACCTTCCCCACAGTGTCTGCATACACTGGGGTATGAATGTGTGTGTGAATGGGTGAGTGGTTCTTTGATGTAAAGCGCTTTGAGTGCTTTGAAGATGGAAAAGCGTTATATAAAACTGTGACCGTTTACCCTATTACTACAAAAATACGCATCTTAACCATATACATTTTAGCTGCCCCTGCTAAGCAACGGGTATAGATTTTCGTTTTAACTTTTAACTTTTAAATTCTCACAATATACAACAAATATATGGTCAATCTTTCATTGTCTCTTCCTATGCCCTGTACATTTCCCGCCCTTGTCAGTGTCACTTCTAATGCTTCCTGTTGCCCAGGGCTGGCACACAGCACTCTGACCCTGCCAACCACAGCATGCCCGGCTGCACCACTGTCTCTGGAGGTGACCTGGAAAAGCAGACACACTCATCTGACTGATCGGACACAAGATAAGCCATTTCCGACGTGAAATCTGATCCTGGAGATGGAGGAATGCAAGCACAATGCAGCCCGGCCACATTCTGACACTCACAGACAACAAAAGGTATAGGGAAGGGACGTGTCCATGTCGCCCCTTACACCTGTGGGAATAAATAGAAGCTTACTTGAGTGTCATGTGAAAGTGGGTTACAGTTTTATGACATGACAGTTATTACATAGAGGTTATTGTGTAAAAAATATCATTGCAATTTTGAATATAGGGGATGATTTTATGGAGATTTTATGGAGGTTTCATAGACCCCAAAACCAGTCATTCTCCATGGAGGCCTTAAACATTGAAATTGTGAAGTTAATTGGCGTTACAAAAACTAGCTCAACTCATAATCCAAGCAATATTTAAATATGTTTGAATATGTCAAAAAGCGGGATCATTTATTACAAAAACAACAAAACAAAGCGTTTTTGTTAACTTTTTTGACAAATATTTCCTGCATTTACACTAAGTTCTCCTATTATTCAAATATGCAGTGGTTGAAACAAAAAATAATAAAATGAAAGTTTCTAGGCAGCTCTTCTGGGTACTTCTGTGTACACACTAAAGTTTGTTGTTGTGTGAAGAACTAACATTTGAGCATCGCAGTTTACAATGGAAAACAGGCCCAAGCAGTAAATACACTTCAATTAGTTTTCTTACTTTATAAAGCCTTTTCTCACCCCTCACCCCTCTCCCCACTCTTTCTTATGTGAGACCAAAAATGCAGTCCACTCCATACCAAGCCCCTCAAAATCTCCATTATGTCCCCCAGCTGTCTGCTCATTAAAGCAACTGTCCACAGCTTTAGGGCCAAGTAAACACTATACATGAATAATACATAAGGCTGACAAAAAAAATCCCTTATTGGTGCTTTAAAAATATGTCAAATTTCTAAACTTTCTTCTTCTCACTACGTTGCCATGTATTTTCAACATTTCCAGCTAATAAGGCTTCCTCCCTGTTGCTAATGACCACAGCTCCACACTCCAGATCAGTCTTTGCACAGACCTGGAGGCACCCAGAAATCTGTGGTATGTACGATACTTACAATTTAGTCTCCAATTAGAGCGCATACTATAGGTGTGAATAGGGGGCTCCAGACAGCGCTGCCAACATGATATGGCTTACAGACATGTGGTCTACAGGCTCAGCTGGGAATAGAAGCAATAAATGTTGTGAGGATAGTGGATATCAAAACTGCAAGAGAACACCGGAGACTGTGAGTAAGTAAAATTATTCCATTACATATTGGCGGATGTAATGGGATGTGTTAAGAGTTATGGAGTAGTTATTCCACAACCTCACTGAATAGCAGACTATAGCTTACAATGCCGTCTGTTTCCTTCTTACTTCATATTATACCGCCAAAGGCAAAAATGTGGTACAGTTTTAGTTAAAATATTGAATCATGTACGGGCTTAGATCCAAACACTTCCTTGATGAAAAATGGTTTCATATTGTTTTCTGTTCAATGTCTCATTGCTTTGCCCTGAATGTTACACAGTAGTATAGCATTCGTTTCTATCTTGCATTTATTGTGTTTTTATTACTAAAATGACCTTGAAAAACATGCCTTTTTACATAATCCACAGATCTGACCTGTAAATTGGCCTGGTGGCATCACCTCATAAATTTAATCCCATATTTTACAACATTCTGGGCAATAACATTAACATCTCCATGGAGACAACAGGTAGTGGTAATGAATTCACTCTCCAAACAACTAACCGCATGCTCTTAAGGCTAACTTCCAATCTGTGCAATAGCGTCTGACCTCCACCATCACTCATATACCACATTCAAGCATACAGGCAAGATGGGTGGCAAGTGTTTTGCCCAAGGATACAACAACAGCCTGCCCTGACAGCTGGGATTGTACCACTGACCTTAACCACTGAGCCACTGCCTCTCCTTTATTTTCCCCATTGCAAAATTGGACTAAACGCTGGATGGTGATTTGTACAGAAATCTTATACATAATTTAATAATTTTGTATCTTTAATTTTCACACATAAAACATCACATAGATACTGACTACATATTGCACACTCTTTGAACATAGCACACTGTTTTTACCACTGTTTTACCTCCATGTGGGACTGCAGCTGAGTTTGAGTGGGCGAGTTTTGTAGATCTTTAACTTAAATGCAAAGTTAATACTCTCCCTATTGGGCCCACTACAACTCCAATAAACTTTAACTCGCTCTTCGGAAGGAGAGAGAAAGCGGAGGCCGTTCTCGTAAAAGTCAATAGTCAAATCCTCTCTGAATCTCTCCTTATCTCCATTACAGTCACCCCCACCATTATGCAGCTAACAAAACAACCAGCGGGGGAGCGAGGAAACTTCATTTAAGACAGGCACAGGACAAGTCAAAGGAACAGCCGTGTTTATCGACTTGTTCATCTCACAAGCACAAACGTTATGTCTGTCTGCTCCAATGTTTAACTGACATTGATCCAAAAACTATTAAAGAGGTCCTATACCTTTTAAAAATAAAAAAAAATGCCTGAAATGTTACACAGTATGGAATGAAAACTGATCTATCTCCATGGAGACAAGTAGGTGACGCGACATCCAGACAGTTAAAGGTCACTGAGGGTATGTTGGAGTAATTAAAAATCCTGTAATTGAATAAATGCAAGATAGACAACTTTAATGCCACACTGTGAAGCATTTCAAGCAAAGCAATAACATCTCCATAGAGACAAGAAGTGGATAAAATGGTGATGTATTGTTAGGAAATAAACTGTTAACTGCCTTGTCATTTATTAACTGCAACGCTAAGTGCTACCTAATGGCCCCTGTCTTTTGTGAGCTTTTCAGTGCAATTATGAGAGCACAGTGTCAGCAGCACACAGACACATGTGTTAGCCAGCAGGCCCGTCTCCTCTCTATACACTTCATTAACTCATGGCCAGAGTAGGTGTAAGGCGACCTGTAGCCACCGGCTCGGATGTCTGCTGGTCGCCCATGACAACCATCTCCGGGACAACAACAGTGAGGAGGAGGGGGAGGGAGGAGGAGGGGGAGCCGGGGGTGCAGCTGCGACTGGGATGTCCACTAGGGAGATGGAGAGGAAGAATTTGCCTCCACAGAGAGCTTTGACCTCTTGGGAGCCAGCGATGAGGATCTGTTTGGAGTAATGAGGAAAGTGCACCGGGGAAAAACGCAGAGCAGTTAATTTGATCACACCCTTTCCCCAGTGAGGAGGGAGTTTTCTGTTCAATAGCTGAGGCATGGCAACGGCTGTGATAAAGTCATCCATGTGCAGGACATAGAGGAATTCTTTCGCATAACATGACATCAGAACATTGTAAACTGAGGTGGAGAACAGCTCAGGATTTTATGGTCAAATTTGTTGTTTCATACCGGATTTGTACTAACTGCAAGGCGGGTCCGGTACATACGTAGTCCGGGTTACTCGCAGACTGCATGTTACTCTAACTACGACAACTGTGGCGAGTATTTGAACAAGCAACGTCATTTCACATGGGTTTCTAATGACCTAATCTAATGACTTCAAAACCACTCCAGACCACTACAGTGTCCGGGGAAAATAGACTTCTTGCAGATTCTTTACGCAGACGCGAGCCTCACCCAAACCCACACTGCGCCGAGGTCAGCCTGGCAGGGAGCATTTTAATGGTGCGAGTCCCGGCGTCAAGGGGCCGTACCCTTTTTTCGATGTAATAAAGTAACATTTGCTATGTCTCAGTACAGATGTATCGTAAAACGGCTCAATAATAATAATTTAGAAGAATGTGTTAGCAAAGTGAGCAATATGTTTGGACCGCTGTAAACTATGTAAAATGTTTTTTTTTTGTTTTTTTTATAAAAGCTTCAAAAAATGACACCAACATCAAAATTCCTTATTATAATGTGGCTATTCACATTAGCCATTGTACTTGCAGATTATAAAAAATCTTTAAAATATACAAGACTGTATCAATTTGTAGTAAATTGCACATAAACTGGCTGACCTTTAGACCCTTGTTCTAAACTAACAAGTCTTAATCACAAGCTCAACACAACTTTGCATGCATGCGCTGTCACACAACTTTATTAAAAAGTGATTGCGCGGCTGCACCCCTCTCTCTCTCTCTCTCTCCATAGTGATAAGCAGCTTACGGTATGGACTTCACCAGCCAATCCTTCATTACTGCTCGCCCTCTGCAAGTGAATCAATCTGCTATTCTCTCTGCATGCTAGCACATCGCAACACGGCACAAGACAGGCATATTTGCAAAGTTGGGGTTTGCAGCTAAAGGCGGCTTAAGAAACCCCGGTAATGGGAATAGGAAAATAGCATATCAGTGTTTGTCACAAGTCATTATATGGATTTGGTGAATTTGAAAGTATGTTTAAGTATAAAGGTGAGATAGTACTGGACACTGGAGGTTGAGGCGGCCTTTGAAACCATAATGTGGAATATTGCAGGAAAAGCAATAACTTTTCCGCTGAGACAAGCAGGTGGTGTACCAGAACACTGAGGAAACCCACTTCACACAGATCCGGCCGGCCACGGAGTTGAACCCACAACCTTCTAGCGATGAGGTGAGAGTGCTAGTCACTCAGCCACCCCGCCGCATCTCTTTGAACCAAAATGGAAACAAGAAAATTCACCAATATTTGTGTAGCAGGTCATACTTCAAAGAGTCCTACAAAAGGAACACAAACAGGAAGTGCCTTTATCCGTATTCAAATAGTGTCTGATCTGTAACGTCCACACTCCCCCACCAGAGTAAACATGTGGGATAGTACAACAAATATACTAAACACAACAGGCGAATTACTGTACTACCACTAATTACTTGTCTATTTCAGAAATACTAGTGTCCCAATTCTTTCACAGAAAGTTTCAACAATTTTTATATAATGAGCAACATGAAACACAAACTGATACAAATGATGCTATTTCTAAACAATTAAACAACAGAAAATAAAGAAAAAACTATATATATATATATATGTAAGAAATAATGGTGTGTACGAGAAGAAGGCTCACAACTACCCATCTCTGAATTTGGCATTTATAAACTTTGCAATTATAACTTTTTCCATTGTGTTAAAAAATGGATTATACGAAATCTTCATCCAACCTTCTTCTTATTTTAAGAGTAACTCTTCGTCCTTGTGAGTTTTCAGAACATAAGAGCAGGTTTTAAAAAGGGCTCAGGGAAAAAACAGGTGAAAAAAGAACAACTAAACAAAAGCTTTTTAGAGTTTGGGCCACAGTTCAGAAAAAGTTACAGAAAAAGAGTGTAAGAGAAAGCTGCTATCTTTAATAGTGTAACCACAGCGGGTTATACTAGCAGAGGCAGCCCGTGGGTTATGTAGTGTGAATGGGAGAGGAGGGAACAGGCTATAAACTGGAATACTATTGCCTCCTAGTGTTACTGCAGTGGCTAAAACTGAATAATACATTCTACAGACACTGTTCGGTATTTAAATTATAAATAATATTACAAGAAGCGTGTTGCTACTGTGTCTGCACCATATCCTGGAATGCTCTTAAAATGCAAGCGTAGTATTTTTAAAGGTGCACTATGTAACTTTGTAGTGGAGGGTCTGTCACTTATTCATGGAGAGATATATGCTTTGCCTGGAATGTACCACAGAGATATTAAACTTAACTACACAGAAAAGAGCAAAGAAAGTTTGTTGAAGTTAAAGTTACTTGTGAGATCTGTGCAGCGTCGAGCCTGCTCACAGTAACAGTGTGTGTTTCAAGGCATTTTATAATACACATTTAATTAAATAAATGCAAGATAGATACATTAATGCCATACTGTTGAACAGACAAGCAGCATGCGACAGCTCAACCAACAACAAAGTCTCATAGTGCACCTTTAATACATGATACAAATATGTTACTCCAATCTAACCCAGACTGTCCACATTCATTCTATCCTCATTCAGGTACATTTTTGTTTGACTTGATTAAGTTTATTTGGAAGATTAAATATCACACCCACAGAAGCAATTTTCTAATATTGTGCAACCCTTTTGTTGGTGGCTTTCACTTTGGTGAATGTAATCACGTCATAATCCTACATGTGGGGAAAGACAATCATCTAAAAGGAAATACACTCATGTTGAACCTCTTAGGTAAAAAGGCCCTTTTATTTGCTCTATTACAACAAAAATCTGGATATTAACATATTCATGAGCAGTAAGACAGCTGCAGTTTATCCAGATTGTATGCTCCGGCCTTCACTAGAACCAGGAAGTATGAGCACATAAGTCCTGTGTTCAGGTCTCTGCACTGGCTCCTGTGGCTCAGTACTGTACAAGTCTCTCCATGGTCTAGCACCAAAGCACATCTCCGGCATATTAGTGCCATATGAACCATCTCGCACTCTGAGGACTTCAGGGACCGGGCTCCTGTTGGTGCCAAGAGTCAGGACTAAACATGGAGAATCAGCGTTTTAGTTTTATGCACATGAAGATTTGAGACAGGCCTCTACTTTGACAATGTTTAAATCCAGGGTCAAAGGTTTTTATTCTGCAATCTTCTCTTTTAATGTTCATTATACAATGATTATTTATTTTTTGATTAGTTTGTATTGATTTCAATGTCTTTCTTATTCTGTAAAGCACTTTGAATTACTTTGTGTACAATTGTGCTATAAAAATAAACTTGCCTTGCCTTGCCTAAGTGTACTGCTGCCCTCCAATTTTATTTAATATGTCTAATAGTATATCTGTTTTGCCAATGGTCAGGTCAGATAGTTTAAACAGAAAAAGTCCCTTGGGCAGCAGCACAGATGGGGGGGGTGGGTGTAAGACCTGATCGGGAAAAGACATTTAGCCAAATCCAGCAAGTCCAGTCTCAGGAGCTCAGCAGACCTGACCAGCTCCGAGCCCTCTGATTGGTCATTAATGACATCATCCCCGGGGGCCCGCCTCCTCCCATGTCATCAGTGCTGAAGCATCTCAGTGATGTAATGCAGGGAGGGCCATGACAAATCCACAAGTAGCACCCCTTTCTCCGTCTGCACCTTCTACCAGCCCTCATCAATTCACTGCACCCTCTCCACGTAAAGCCACCTGTTAAGTACAGGCCGAACAGACAGGCCGGTGAATGGAGGCTAAGCCCACAGTATTTCAATATACTAAATGGCTTAGGCGAAAACAAAGAGAAGTGAAAACGAACGGCTTTTACAATTCCTAATCCGTATGTGTCCCACGGCTGCAATTAAAATAAGGTTCAAGGTTTAAGCCGATTTAAGTCCCCACCAGGTGCGAGGGAGAGAGTGCCTGCCCAGGTAAGTATGATGTCATTGTTTGGAAGTACTATATATATGACTAAACAAAGTACTACAGGTAATGTGTCACCTATGTTGGCACTGTTGTGACAATACTAAAATTTCAAACCCGATTTCAATACCAAAAATTTAGATAGTATAATATAGTTTTTAATTCAAACAAAAAGTTGTTTCTTCATGATTACCATGTGGTCTTGCTAGTTCTGATCTGGAACATCTATTTTCTGTACTGATACTTGTTCAAAGAGCATCTTGTTTTAGTATTGATTAGTTTTGACAACCTAGTTGGCACAGTGTGGTTTACTGCAAGCTTCCAATGTTTAAAATTCAAATTCCTCTAGCAACAGGAGTTTTGTAAAACACAACAAAGCAGTAGATCCATACCAGAATGACATGATTTTCTTTTGCAACAGTTGTTACAGCATGACACACTCTTCACCGCCATTTTGCAGCCACTGACGTCACTCCTTCTCAGATCAGCTGTTTGAAGGATTTCACAACATTGGGCCAAACACCAACATCTGTTTTTTAATCACCATTTGTCGCAGATCTTCTCAGAGCATCCATGTCTTTGGCTAACACCCAAAGCTCCTGCAGATTAGCGTTCAAAGTACTACTCACTCCCGCTACAGTGGCACACATCACAGCTATGAGAACGATACTGCAAACTGAGATAGTAAAAGTATATTTGTGAATATTTTATGTAGTGATCGGAGTAAAGCTTGCTGCGCTGTTGGAAAGGAGGGAGCCTGTTCAAAACCTCAAAGGGGTGAATGTGGAGTGTGCAGCTGGTCCATACAAACTGATGAAGAGTCTGGGGAGAGAGAGAGAGAGAGAGCGAGGGAGAGGAAAAGACAAGATAAAACATTTGCTAACAAACATACATTTTAGGAGTAGATTTGAGAGTACAGTAGTGTCCAATGATTACTTTAATATTTAAATAAAAACACAAAAGGAGTACAGAAGTGGTATCTGTAAGTACCTCAATACAGTACATTCATTATTTACTGTCTTATGTTTAGTATTTCATAGTTTTCATTTCATTTCTCCACTTTTTGTTGCATCATTAGACCTCTCTGACCACTGCCGATCTCTATTAGTGACCGCTGTTGCTGTCGGGAGCATGCTTTATGGGTGCACTGGCAGTAAATCCAGAGCAGAGGGTTGGGTAATTAAGTGATCGTAGCCGCTCCACAGAGAGTCCTCTATCACTGTCCAAGCTGACCACAGAAGATGGATGTGTCTGGACCTAAGAATACAAGACCTCTTCATCTAAGATATTACATTACACATTGTCACTACTATGATTGCTTATCTTCATGTTTCATAAAGATGACTGGCACATGGCACACATGGCACTGGGGCATAGACTGTATAAAGAAGTGGACTAAGAGAGTGTGACGTCACCCACAGCGTTTGGCTCCAGTCAAATGAGGCCCATCAAGGTTAGCAGTTATAGGGTGGAATTTGAAGCCGAGTTCCATATTAGGAATTCCGGCCATGAGTGTCATACCCACGAAAGAGCCAATCTGGAGCAAAGCTGTTGAAGGTAACGGCCCTTCCCGTTTGCACCGCTGGTTAGGCAGGGGGCGGGCGCTTAGCAACACTGTCAATCAAACCTACTGCTAATGCTAGTGGGAGGGACCTCGGGGAAGGAAGGCGGCTGATTTGTCTGTTATTAATGTTCGTGTCTTGAGTTACGGACACAACAGCAAAATAAAAACCTCAGGATCACATAGAGCGGGTTAATACAAACATATTAAGACCAAAATGACGAGCCTGACAGCAGCAGTTACAGAGAGAGGCGACAGTTTTCTAATGTAAAGTGAATTGGAGCCAGAGTAGATGGAGCCGGAAGCGCGCCCGTGATCACTACCTATTTGGAACGCAGTGGCTAGCAGGTTAGCTATGTCCATTTATATATACAGTCAATGCACTGGGGTCCAACTTATTTGATTTGTAATATACCGCAGTGAAAACATGTAATATTGTTGTAGTGTAATGATCTGGTATTTTGTGTTTAGTTCAGCGTTGACACCTTTCTTTGTTCTTGTAAATGTTTATCTGTTGTTGTTAATGTAACGGCTTTTGCATGTGACACTTGGTTGCTATGCCGACAAGTTAATTGTAAGGTTCTATTCATCAGTTACTGGTCTGTTTTGGAGACTGGCTCAAGTGAGTTGAGACTGTTGTTGTTTTGCTCGTGCTTTCGCGTGGGTTACGGTCTACAGTAGTCCTTGTGTTCAGAAAATAAACAGAAGAAATTCGGCATGTTTCCTTACAACAGAACGCTACAGTATTATGGAATGGGCAAGAGTAGATTTTAATGAAGGCAGTATTCTTTTGTCTGCTATAAACTAAACTATGACACCAGTGGATCATTATGTTATATTTCAGTTCCGCTGCTGATTTCCACCTGTATTTACTGTACATGACCGTAAATGTCATTAAGTAGTTAAAGAGCAGTGGGCGTGTACGTTTGAAGCAATAACACTTGATCTCGAGGGGATAAAGATGACCCAAACATACATGTCTAACATACAATATAATACAACTTTGAATGGGTAAATGAAAAGGGAAACAATTATTACATGCAAGTTACAAGCTCTGAAAAGAAAACTTGTGTCTGAGTTCATGTAGAAGTCTCGGTAGTACTATAAGTCGAAGTTGTAGAGCTTGTTGTTGTAAAGAAAGTGGACAACTTTTCAAACTTTCTACCTTTGCATTTAATTTGACTATTATTTATCCACTTTTATTCAAGTTACAGTACAATAAATACGTTTACTTCTCTTTAAACATTAAAATAACAGAAAGTCTACTTCAAGGTTGCAGTCTTACTTATCCTTGAATATGGCCTAATACTTCAAGTTCAACTGTTTGAACTCACATGACTTCCACAAAACTAACATCTATCTGCACAACCCCTCCATTCCTTCAGTTTCATTACATCCACAGGCAGATAGATTTTAGTGTGGCTAACCACCCTCCTCCACCAGCTAATGGCTTTAGCATGTGCATCTCAGCCCAGCGGCTCCAGTGGTCTCGCTTTTGCTCCGATCTTGGAAAGCCGGAATGAAGTGGGCCCATTGTTGTAACGCAGTTGGAAAGAATAAACACTTTTGTCAACGGAAGGAAACTTGGAAACAAAGTGCTAAGAAAAGGTGGTAGGGCACAGGGGAAGGGGTGCGGAGGGGACTGGAGGTAGAGGCCCGTATCCTGACCGAGTGAAAAGCCAATGGAAATGCTCGGAACGCCATGGAACATTCCGTGGTGATGAATATTACTGAATATGAGGGTGGGAATGGAAAGTCGGCTCAAATCAATTACCAGTCATCGTATCCCTTAATTTGATGAACTACGTAATGATAGGGTGTCACAACCACCCTATGAATACTGCTGTGTAAAGAAGTTTCACACTGATTTAGTAAAAAATAAAAAGTAATTTCAAAACTTGGAGAATAAACAAACCAGTATCCACCAAAGCACTAGTCAAATTGTAGCAAAGGCGGGTAGTTACATTTACTCACTTCCATTTACTCGAGTAACTTATCAAAGCATTACTTTTACCCCTACTTGACAAATATTTTTATTGAACAGTACTCTTACTTGAGTAAAAGTTGTGGTTCCTCTTCCCACTGTGAGTAAGTTTACAAGTGACAAAAGCTTTATGTTGACAATATGAAATAATTTGAGCATTTGTGATTCTTGTTCCGCTATTTCAAATATGATGTACTTTTTCTCATTTTGGTGTCCATCCTTTGAAAATACCAGATTTTGTGCGTTATATAATGTTTTGTCCTTCAGATTACATTAACTTCAAATTATAAATCAGATCCCCTCCCGACATTTACTCTTTAAGTTACTCTTACCTGAGTAGCAGTTTTCCTTTCAGCCTTACTTGAGTAACTTCTTGGACCACTACTTTGTAATTGAGTAATATTATTCTGAAGTAATGTTACTCTTACTTGAGTAACATTTTATACTAAATTTATACTATATATACTATACTATTTCATATAGCAACACGTCGCTTTGGTGTGCAGGCTACAAGGGAAAACACCTATCATGTAAAAGTACTAAAGTATCCACGAATGCCTTGGGAATTTTCAGACTTTAAACGAAATCTATAAATATAATGGAACACTTTGGGAAAATGAGCTGGAAAGAAAAGTAAAAAGTAAATGTTAAATTTTACAAGTGGCCTCATATAGGAGTCTAGGGGTAGAATAACAAGGTATGGAAGCTCTGTCTGGGCCAAAAAGAAAAAAAGACCCTGGCACAAATCGGGTATGTAAAAGCAAAGTGTGAGTGGATTGTTTCAGAGTGTCAGTAATGTTTTTATAGCGCGGCTTAAGTGTGCGCAGGTTGAACTAAAACAAACAGCACTGCCCAATTTCATTACACCAGAGAAGAACACCACCCAGGCAAATGAAGCCAGGATTTAAACATATTTCACACGCTCAACTGCACACACAAGACCAAAATAACCATTTATTTACTACAGTGGTTCTTAAGGTTTACATGTCAGGTAATACTTAAGAAACTATTTTAACAGTAAAAACATTTTAAACAAGTATGACCCCAGGACAGGATCCAAACTACAAAGATCTTTTCATTTCTTGGTCCTGGTTTGGTCCTGGTCGGGTCCCATGTTTAGATTTGATCCTGTTCTTGTCTTGGTTTAGTTCTGATCTTGTTCAGGGCAGGTTTAGTCCTAGTTTAGTCCCATTCTGTGTGCAAGTGTGAGTTGCATATTAATAGCTAATAGATAACAGTAAAAGAATGTAAAAATAATGAATCGCTTGGTTATTTTTAACATCACTGTGGAAACCAGCTCTTGCATCATTTGGCCTAGTTTGTGATTATAATAAATTGTTGCTAATTCCCCAAATTCTTAAAATCCTATTGGCTCTACCACACCTCAGGTTCCATGTGGCGCGTGTTCGCAAATCCATCTTCAGCCCAACACTTACGTCCTTAATGTTAAAAGTGTCTATAATCCCACTTGAATTAGCCCAGAGTAAACGTGTATGTGTCAGTGCATTGAGACGTTATGGTTGGTTACAGAGACTCTTATTGGAGTATTGGAGTGTGTCTGTTTATCAGTCGGCACAGGATGGGGCTCTTCTAAACACGCCATGTCAAGACACAAGACAGATCTCTAAAAAGCTCAAGCACAACTCAGGTGGCCGCTGTGCCTAGAATAGTCCCACTCTAAGAATAACATCCTGTGTATGACTGAAACGCACTGGAAGTATTGGAAACTTTGAAAATAGTGTGTAAAAGTTCCAGAATTCTAGGGGTGATATCAATATTTAACAGTTATTCACAATTAAAAGCATCTGTTTTTTCGATTGGAGTTTGAAAATTGATCCGACAAAAATGAGCTTATCCAGGGTGTAGGAGAACTTCCCCAATTTACCATTCATGTCCCCTATGAAACACTGATAAGTTTTGTAACCCAGTGGTAACCAGAACATGAGATTCAGTACAAGCAGTATAGATTATAGATCCGGCTCAACTAAACTTTAGCCATTACAGATGGGTCGGAAAGATCACTGTATGCCAGAACCATTCCCACGACTTTGAAAAGAAAAAAAAAAATCTATGTAAATCATCATCATCTCTGACAAATGAAACATTCAAAGCTGTATGGAGTAGTCATTCTCTTGCAATCAAAACAATATTGCTCTGACCTACCCCCGTTTTCACCACCACTAGTCCACGGCCACTGCTCTTCACTTAATAAAGAGCTAATACCTCATCGGGCACCTCAATTTTACAACCTGGAAACCAGCAGTTATTTTTTATCAATATTGCGATTTAAAACGTCCAAAATATAACACAATGATCCACCGGTGTCATAGATTATAATTATACAGCACACAAAAGCACAGCATCTCTTATTTAAATAAAAGCCACTATCTTCATTAAAGTACTAATCACAAATATAAAGAAAGCCTTATAAAAATGATGATATCACATCAACAAACCCCATAGTTACACAAAAAGCCTGTTTATCCGATTTGGCGTAAGACATTGCCAAAATGAAGTGTATTGTTGTTTTATAGCGGCACATTCAAACAGAGCCTTCATCTTTTGGGTGGAAAAGGATTTGGCCTAAGCTGGGGTCATGGAGCTGCTGTAGGAGCCAATTAATGAGGGAGAGATGCGGGATGATTATGTTCTGCCATCATCACCTCCTCTATTAGGGTGCAGCTGTCTACACAAGAGACAGCTTAAGTTTGGGGTGGTGAAATGACAGCGAAAAACTCTTAGAACATCATTTACTTTACAGATTAAATTCGTGCTTGAATTCAGAAACTAGTTTTAACCAGAAAACTGTGTCTTACTATGTGTACTCTCTTATTTTGTATGCCATCCACTGAAAGGTATCCATGCCCATGATTGTTTTTTGGTAGACTTTCAGGTAAGAACATTGTGGTACCATGAATACCAGTCATTTTGTGCCATACTGGTTCAATCAAATGCCTTTTCCATTTCTTCTCACTATCTTATAACAAGTTATTAATCTGAAAACTCAAAATTACCCAAAAAATCTTTAGCAACTAGAACCAATATGGCGGCAGGTGGTGTTTTTGTCACGTATCTCTGTCATCTGCCTATTTCAATTACGTCCCCATCTTTACCGTAGCAGGAGAATCATCAGCTTCTTCAGCCTCTCCATCTTCTCCTCTTCCACCATCACCAAGAATTACTTCATGCCACTCCCATGTACTTGAGCAAAAATGGCCCAGGGGCAAATATATTGTTATTGTATTGCTCTTGATGTCAAAATATGCCCACTGTGTGTTGTCTGCAGAAAGCGTTTATTTATTTATTTTTTTCTGATAATCAGGAAGTGTACATTGGCATGCTAGTTGTTATTAGCTTTACCGTGATGGCAAAACTGGTCTCTGAGAGTTGTGGAAAGTGCTTATAAACTTATCACCATGAATAATCGATACATCAGGTAACTCAGGAACGACTTTGGACGACTGCAAACCATTTAAAATAAACTATAAATAAACTTTTTCATGTTTTTAAGACACTAAAAATCAGGTACGGCACCTTTAAGGATGAACACAAGGCATGTCATATATGCATAACACAATAGCACACATTGGACCCATGCATATCAATGAAACAAGGTGTTGGCTCCTTAAGTGCCCAATGAGAGATGGCAGTGTAGAAATAAGCACCTGGCTCTGTCTCTCTATCCCTCCTCCATCTCCTCCTGTAGCTTCATACAGTTCCTGGGCCATATGCCACTAGCACAGGTGTGTTCTCATTGAGCTCCAAGTCCCACTGCAGCCATCAAAACGTCCACCGCCAAAGTCTGTCGTCTGCAGATCAACACATCATCATGTCTGTCATACTCTCAGGTCTTGTAAGGCTATAAACAACTGGTTAAAATCCTAGTCCTCACATCCAGAGACATAGAGACATGTGGTGCTCTGCCACGTGTAAAAACAATATAGCACAGTGACTGCACCTCATATGAGTGCACACATAACTGCACAAAGGGCCCCTTCAGACCACAACTTTCAATTTGTTCACTTTCAGAACACATGCTTCAGTGCACACCAGGATTTTACATAGATTTACAGGATATTACTTAAACTAGGTCAAGTTAGAAATCTTAACATCCAAAGTGTACAGGCTTGGAGGAATTGCGCATAAGTTTGCAATGGCATTTGAATTCTTATTGTATCTTTATCAACTATGACATATAGGTTAAACTGTATCAATACAGTGGAAATTCAAGGAGGCACTGCTCTGTCTGAAGCTCTGTTACTGAAGTTAGACTTTAATCTGAGCTTTACTTTAACACTGGCCATAGAGAGTGGACTTAGTTGGAACTACAGCATCTAATCTAATTTTGTACTGTTACACGAGGCTCTCTCAAAAAACAAGCTAGCAAGCATTTTTCAGTTAGTCATTGAACAAGGCTCCTGAGAATGTGTTGTTTAAATTTCTAAAAAAAAAAAAAAAAAATTATCAGGAAGTGCTTGCTTAGACATACATGCAGTCCCTCCCCAGCGTGATGTCACTGCAAAGTATCAATATTTTGTGTCAAGTATTTTGTGTTTTTTTTTTCTTTTTTCTTCTTTGTGTGTACATTTTTTTTAAAAAGTGACAAAAATAAAATAGAAAAAGCTTATAGTATAGGCCTATCTTACAAAATAGATATCACAACAAATTGACACTGTAATAAGGTTTGCATGTCATCAGAACAAGTCATTTGTTGGCGACAGCATATAAATGAGGGCTAATGCTGAGGACAGAGGAGATGTCTGCTCATTTGTCTTTCTCGCGATGTGCACTTTGCCTTCCTTCCTGACGTCGCAAAGTCATCCTGATAAACTGACGGAGCTGGAGACACAACAAATCATTCACATGGAAGAGCAGCATCCGGACACTTAAGCAAGAGGTTAAACAAACAATAAGAGTTGTGCTATCCAGACAATCCAATTGTGTGTCCATAATTACATGTCAATTGTGTTTCCGAGGAAGAATACATGTCTGGAAAAACATGCATACTAACTTGGACTTGCGTAACCCAGCTTTGAATTCTTTTACAACTTCGATACAACTTCAACAACAACTACTACTACTACTGCTAATGTTGTTTTAATTACTCATTTTGTGATTAAAAAGTAATATCTTTTAGAATATGAAATGTGCAATTAATTAAAAAGCTACTCTAATTTTAATAACTTTTTTTTCTTTTTTGTGTCAAAGTAAAGAGGCATCATCTATCAAACAAATAATCTAAGGTAGTAATCATTTTCAAAGACAAAACTGTCTCAGCTACATTTATCTTGCTGTTATATATCAATATTTTATAGGCCAACACGCTATCACAAGCTAAGCTACATGTCACTGGTGTCCCGCAAAAGATGAATGACACACAAATGGTCACAAACTAGCTTGAATGCTATATTACATAAAGTTAAACAATAAACATTATAGGCATAGATCAGAGTCTCTGAAGCACAACCCAGTGACAGCGATGGAGAGAGAAGAATGTATCATCTCCCAAGTGGCAAGTTAAGATCCCCATATTTGGCAACCTCTATTACAACTATATTTATTCCAGGCTAAAAGGGAACTATAGATAGAGAAACCAACCCATCATTAGAAGAATAACAAATCCATGAGAGATTGTTTTTCTATGGGCTGGACTGGGAGAAAGTGATTGCTGTGTTTTTTCAAGTTCAGCCTCTCCTGGCCCTCTCCACTTGGCTTAATTAGACGCAGCCACACACACATTAAATACTTCTCTTTTCTCCCTCATGCGCTGAATAGCTGGCCACAGTTCAAGCCACCACAAAAACCAAAGAAACTGCAATGCAAAACAGGCCCTATCCAAACCAGCAGCCAACAAAATGAACAATTAGAACAATATAAAGAATGGAAAATTGGTTGGCATGGCAACTCCTTAAGTCGAATAAGGAGAAGTTATAAAATGGCTTACCGTAACTTGTCGGTCAGTTTTTAAGTCAGTTCGAATCAAAACAACCAAGATTCCACTCCCTGAAGTTTCTCGGTTCTCACTTTTGCTGTGTCCCGGCGTCACTGCACATTTCTATCTCTCTCTCCCTTCTCCTCCTCTCCTCGATCACCCACCCACCCTCTCCCTCGCTCTCTCTCTTCAGTACTTCCTGGGCTGCTGTTTATGCTCCAATCAGGCCAGCCAAGACCCTCTCTCCCCTCTCTTTCCCCCCTCCCCTCTGCCCCCGCCCCCACCCACTC
>KN469174.1:68665-86806 GCA_000787095.1 Periophthalmodon schlosseri
TACAAAATAGGTTTATCTTTGCATGTTAAAAGATGAAGAAGCGTGCAGTGTGGTGGAATGTACAGCATGAATCATCAGACAAACCGTGAATCAGATGACGTGGTACTGTGTCATGTGACCTTTGGCCTTAATAATACAGATGTGCTATTGCAAAAGCCAGGTGCAGAAATTTATTATAAGCAATGTAAAATAAGAATTGAAATCAAATATCACAAAATGAAGCAACATATAGACAAAATCCAAAAAAAACAACAACATTCTTTTGGATTTTTGGTTCACTGCAATCAAGTAGGCCAGGGGTAAATGCTTAATCAACTGAGCCCCAATAATTCATATAAATAGAAAACATACCTCCTAAAAGTATTAGTATAGTACTGGGAACATATAAGTCCATTTCTGCAACTTTGAGCTTAGACAATTTCTTCATTCTTCAGTTCAGTGCATATATAATGGGAGAAATAGTGTCACTACGCTACCCCAAGGACATGATCTCAAAGTTTAGAAATCATAGTAGGGCTGCAGGATTAATCACAATCAAATCGAAATCACACTTTGAATGGACACGATTAGCAAAGATAGCAAAGACTGCAGTTTTTGAAGTAGCTCCTCCACAAACTACTAAATATTCTATCTTATTCTGCATAAAAATTGCTAACCCTGTAGTTTAGATCTGTACAAATTTTAAATCTGACTCTTGTATTAGTTTGTCAGTTTATATTTCAGTCTTTTTGTCTGTTCTTCTGTGGATGTGAACATAATACTATTATCAAAACATAAATCCCAAAGCTGAAAAATTGCAATTAGATATTTTTCCCAAATTGTTCAGCCCTAAATCATAGCTGTAAAAATGATTCTTTGTGGAGTTCTTTGTTTACACAGTGTATCCTTCCTGGCTCCGCGGTTCTGTCTTCAGACTCATGTTGCCCTGGTGTGGTGATCGTGAGTTTATTTTTCATAACCACATTCTTTGGAGTTCATAACCTCATGTTCTGACCTGAGCATGTGTGTGTGTCCAACCGGAGAGCAACAATGAGCGGATAGGCAAAACACAGGGTAATATGACCCCTGGTGACCCCTGCTGACCTGTGGGCGGAGCTATGTCCTATTGTTCTTCTCCGTCATGGTTCCGCACTTCATAGAAAAATCAGCCAACTTCTCTATCAAGATCCTACTTGTTTATCACCATGCAGAGTGACAATAGATTTACAAAGCTACAGCTACTGTTCAGTATATGTTAGATGGAACAATAGTTTTTTTTAGTTTTTTTAGTTGTTTTTTGGGTCAGTATTAATCATAGATACTTTTTCTTTGCATGATTGAGAAATTTGTTGTAATTTTTTTTGTCTATATGATAAGATTTGAGCTGTAGAAGGTCAAATTCATATTTTTTATGACTCATTACAGACAAAAACTAAGTACTAAAGTGTTTCATTTTGCATTTTTTTTATTGTAGCTCATGTTTTTTTTTTTTTTATATTGTAGATTTAGAACATTTTTTGTGGTATAAATCAGCTCTTAGGTTATTGTGTCAGTGGCATAAATGAGTTTTATCGTCTATATTTACTTCAGCAATATATCAAACTTCAAAATTTGTTATCGTGACAGGCCTACAAATCACAATTATTTGGCTTATATATATTTCAATAACAATTACTTGCATATGGTCAAAATTAGCCTGTAGAGTGATCTTAGACTAATTACATTTTACAAGTAGGTTATGTTTTGCGAAACTTATTTTAAAACCCACAATAGCTTAGTAAACTGACGCCCACATCATTCAGAACAGTTAATGAATTGTGTTTTAAATTATAACTTGTAATTACACAGCCCTAAGTTATTGCACAGTGGCAAGTTTTGGGTCACGGCCGCAAATGAAGAAACTCTTGTCTCTCATGTCCTTTCTACACCACTGTACTCAAAGCTATCACATACATCAGAACCGTCCCATCCCTGTCCTAAAAACTCGATCCACACACTGCATAGCTTATTTATGTAATATTACGTCTTCATGCGTTTGTTGGACTCTTGCTGGTCCAGCCATTGATGCCACTGGCTGTATTCTGGTCTCTGAGTGAAGATTAGGAAAGTGCTTTGAAATGGCAGAGGCTCACAAGGGCTTTGGATCATTGCAGGCTGTGTTTATGTCAAAGGGAGCTGGGGTCTGCGGGCTTCAAGATGGACTCCAGCCAGGAACGAGGCTCTGCTCCCTTTTATGTCGTATTAGTGTAGTAAAAGACGCCCTCTAAATGTGAGACAGAAATATACATGACAGGAGTGTGATGGAGAAATTGTAAAAAGCAACAAAAACAGTTTAATTTGTGTGTGAATTATCGTAGCAAGTAATACTTAAAATGTGTGTATCCAGTTCTCAGACTGAAAGTATTAGGCATTCAATGGAATTCAAAGGGATTTACAAAATGCATAACAAAATAAGGAATACCAGGAGTCAACTGGGACTAATCAAAGATGAAAGCATAACTGGTTCAAAATAGGGCTAAAATGAGACTTAACTGACACTAAACCTGGACTAAACAGTAATACAAATACTTCAATCTCTCTCCAAATTAAAATTTAAAATGCACAAGGCAACCAAAAGAATGTATACCAGCAGGGGTCCCCAAACCGCAGTGTTTTCCAGCAGGCTATTTTCCTGAGTACATATCAATAAAAAAAATGAAAATGTAGCAGAATGTGCCATTTTACATTGACTGGCAAATATACATTTTTAATGTTATTGTTTTGACATTTGAAAATTCCCCAATGCTGTTGTTAATGTAGCAGTGAGGCTAGTCTCAACTGTAATAATCTGAGATCATTTCTGACAAATCTTTTATACTAACATTTGTTTTTATCTTTTGTCACTAAAACAGCATTTGTAAAGATTTATGTTTTAATTTTTTTTTATTAATCACAAATTTGTCATAGTGCTCGAGTAATAAGGCTAGAAATCAACAGTCTCTACACTCTCAAGTCTGAACCGAGCATTGTAGCAGTCTGATGCACGTTTAAATATTTCATCAGACTTATTTTAGTATTCAAATGGAATCCAGCAGCTTCAGGGGATATGACAGCAAATGGGTAGATTTACAGTTGTGCAAAAAGTGCAGGTCATGAACTGGTGGTAAACAGACTAGCCCCCTGTGCGCCCTGCTATTCCCTTTGCCGGAGCTTGTGATGGTGTTTTGAATGCTTTGAACTGTCCCTAACCCCCAGCACACACACACTCATTAGCAGAAGATGTCTCAGTCTAAACCCTAAATAGTGATAAGCTTCAGTAATGACCAGTGTTTTCAAATGTCAGCTGGTGCATGACCTTCCACGCAACTCCAAACTGCAGCCAAGGCACGCACTTGTTTTGAAGGTAGTACAGGATTCTGAGAGTAACTACAGAGGGCAGAGGCGATTCCATCAGACTCACAGACCCATAATCGTGGGGACTTTTTTGTTAGTACTAGTCGGAAACTTTTTGTTATTTTTTCCTGTTCTACAATTAGATTTGAGCTGTGGAGGATTGAATACATAAGTTCTATGACTCATTATAGATACACTCTAACTACCAAAGTGTTTCATTCTGATATATACTGACCGGTATTTACTTATTGCTGTTTGTGTTTTTTAAACATATCGTACATTTAGAATAGGATAATTCTACTTTGTGGCATAAACTTGTTTCAATATTATTGTTTATCGTCTATATTTTCTTCAGCAATTGTACCTGTATTGTACTACAAAATTTGTTATCATGACTGGCCTAATAATAGCATGAATACAAAACACATAGTAACTATGGTCAGAATTTGGTGTGAAGCTTGATAGTCTATTCCCCGATGTCACCATATTCCATAGGTTTCAATAAGATAACTGCAAACTCTAAAACATAAACAGTGGGAACAGTGGCAAAAAATATAAAATGTATAAATACAAGCACAATAACAACCTAGTACAACACAAAATGAAAGTTCAACCAAGTTCATTCAGCTCATTTAACCTAGTCATCTGACTGGGTTAAATGTTCTGTTTTATTACAGACCGAAGGTTATTCAGGAAGTTACAGACCAAAGGTTATCTAGGAAGTTTGATTTCTCTCTGAGCCCATTGGTTTACAGGTTAAGGCAGTCAAACCAGTCTGCAGTCTCTGTTTGATAACAAACAGAAATGGCATCTAAGGGAGGCTTTTTCCTTTCTCTCTTCAACTACCAAACTGAGAAATATGTCGTCACTAAAAACAGTAAGATTGGAATTTTATACCGACTTTATCAGGTGGCTGTACTGGGGTACATTATCGGATGGGTCTTTGTGCTCAATAAAGGATACCAGGAGAAGGAAGAAGCCATCCAAAGCTCTGTCTTTACAAAACTCAAGGGCGTGGCTTTGACCAACAGCTCAGAAACGGGCCTTCACATATGGGGCGAAGAAGACTACGTAATACCTCCAAATGGTGAGCAAGTCTTTTTTGTAGTGACTAATTACATCGAGACCCCAAATCAGAGGCTGGGGTTCTGTCCTGAGAGCAATAATGTGCCTGACGGGAGGTGTGTGAAGGACAGTGACTGTGAGAAGGGAGAGTCTGTCATAGCTGGTCATGGAATCAAGACTGGAGTTTGTATTAAAAAAAATGGAACATGTGAAATCCACGCCTGGTGTCCTATTGAAAATAGTCCCAAACCCGAAAAGCCCTTACTAGCTGCGGCTGAAAATTTTACTGTCTACATCAAAAATTACATTCGTTTTCCAAAGTTTGATTTCTCCAAGTCAAACGTGCCAGAAACCAGTGAAGCTATTTACCTGAAGAACTGCACCTACAACAGCAAACGTGATCCCTATTGTCCGATCTTCCGGCTTGGACAGTTGGTCAATTGGACCGGCAATGACTTCCAGAAAATGGCTTCCAGTGGTGGTACTGTTGGGATACTAATTCAGTGGAAGTGTGACCTGGATAAAAACTATTCCTACTGCAAGCCACAGTACAGCTTCACAAGTCTGAGTACAAATATGAACAACTCACTAGCATCAGGATACAACTTCAGGTATGCCAAGTATTTTAAGGATTCAAGGGGTCAAACGTTTCGCACTCTGTACAAGGTCTATGGGATCCGCTTTGATATTATTGTCAATGGGCAGGCTGGACAGTTCCGTATTATCCCGACAATCATAGCATTGGGCTCAGGGCTCGCTCTTTTAGGGGCTGGAGCCTTTGTTTGTGACATGATTCTACTCTACATGACCAACACCGGCTCTTTTTACAGAGAGAGGAAGTTTGAAATCATCAACCAGAAGGATTTGCAAAAGGAGGGTAAAGATTCCAAAACAACAAGGTGTGAGCGAAGGGCTAAAAAG
Organism: Periophthalmodon schlosseri; assembly: GCA_000787095.1. Taxonomy (NCBI): domain Eukaryota; kingdom Metazoa; phylum Chordata; class Actinopteri; order Gobiiformes; family Gobiidae; genus Periophthalmodon; species Periophthalmodon schlosseri. The sequence goes on from KN469174.1 coordinate 74,003, forward strand.
TCTTCAGAGAAAGAGCCTAATTCCATAAATGAAGAAGAGGAGCAGCCGGACTCACACTCCCCTCTGTTGTCATCTCAAAAAGTAGGCGTCACATTCTCCCCACACTCCTAACTTTTACACTGGGTCCATTTTTCAACAGGAAACTGTGTCAGTGCCAAAGCTCATGCACACACCTGGGGCTGCCTGCTGGTACTACTGTCTCCTGGTGAATGGGAATAAAAAACAGTCAAATGTAGCCCAGACCCACTTTTGCCTCCAGCCCTCAGAGTGAAACAGTAGGCTGATATACTTACTCTGTCCACTGTGTGGCACAGTTTTGGTTTGTATATGACTATAACTGTTGCAGTCTTTGCTTTTGGGTTTTTTGATTTTTAGGTCCTCAAGTTTTTTGCATTTTGTGTAATGTTATTTTACTTTTATTAAAATAACGTAAAATAAACATTTAAATCACATATATATAAAACACACACACATAATGTTAGGTTCATTTTAACATAAGATAATTTTAACTTAAAGGACCTGTACGACTTCTTTTCATGTATTTAAGCTAAATTTGTCTTGCCCCAATACAGATATATTTTATAAGCAGAATAAGTCAGCTGTGTACTTCCTGCATCTAATTGTAACATGTTTTATTGAGTAACAAGAAGTGCACAATTAGCATGCTAGTTGTTGTTAGCTTTACTGTGACAGCAAAACTCCTCTCTGGCCTCTGAAAGTTGTGAAATGCACTTATAAACTCATTGCAGTGAATAATTAGGATGCTCTGAATTCACAAGCTAACAAAATGTAATATTAGTTAACTTTGCACTTTCCCTCAGAGCTTCCTTGCTAATCCTGACACTCGCCACACGCACATATGAGCCTCTCAGGTCATAATGAGGGCTAACAAATGCGTGGAACTTGATTGTCATTGGTCCTTAAGTGCACTTCTGCTCAATCTGCAGCATTTACATGAATTATTGACGCTATAATATTGTGTGCTCAAAATGCTAGAGGAAAATTAAATATTCATCTGATCTTTTATGGGATTTCAAAGTAGAAATAAACAAATATGACTCCTCATAAAAAGTCCATAAGGGTAATTTTTAACGCTGTGAAACAAAGATGCAAACAAAGATAATGTATTGGAAAATAGTGAAGAATTGTTTCAAAAAATGTAAAATCATATCTTGTATGTTTATTTTTTGTAGATATATTGTCATGATCACATTTCAAATACGTTCTCAGAATCCACTTTACCTTTTGTCCTGGTTTTGGCTCCCTCTTGTGTAACATAGTCTGTTTTCTCTCCAGCCCTTCCAGTCAGTCGTGAAAATATACAGCATTACATAAGCATAAGCAGACACATGTGGCTTTGGATGCCCTTCACCGTTCATTTACTACTGTACAAACTACTGATGATGAGAGCCAATCTGACAAATGACCACAAGGTTTAAGACTGAAGTTTACAAATAATGGCAGCTGGAAGTTCTAAATATAACCATTGCAATATGCTTCATTGGAGCTAATTTGATTCAGAACATAATACTAATATATAAAGCAGTTAAATACAAGAAGATATGTCAATGGGACTTAGGTTTGCATTTATTACCCATATATTATTTATTATGTTTTTAATTAGCAATTTTGCTACAGCCTGGCACAAACATATTACCTCTTTGCGCAGGTCAATGTTTTTTATGTGCCTTGTCCTTGATGAATAAACAAATAAACTAAAGTAAACTAAACTAATAATACAAGCTAAGTTTAGGAACGTATACAATTTTTTTTTCAAGTTTGTTCCAATAGCGCATAGACGGCTGGGTGGTTAACTTCCATTTTACTATGATAACGTTTTAAATAGACACACTGATGTTCTTAAATCAGACCTATTTTGCAAAATTGACTTTTTAAAGCTGTTAACCATGTTATAGTTGTTTCATAGCGAGTATCATAGCAACCAAAGAGCCAATCTGGAGTGAGGCTGTTGAAGGTAACGCCCCTTCCCATCCAGACTGCTCATTTAGCAGGGAGCGGGGAACACTGTCAATCAAATCTGTTCCTAACACTAGTGGGAGCGACCTCGGGGAAAGAAGGCGCCTGATTTGTCTCTTATTAATGTTCATATCTAGAGTTACGGACACAACAGTGAAATAAAAATACCAGGATCATACAGAGCGGATGAATACAAACATTTTAAGACCAAAATTACGAGTCTGACAGCAGCAGTTACAGAGAGAGGGGCCACAGTTTTACACTGTAAAGTGAATTGGAGCCAGAGTCGATGGTGCTGGAAGGGCACCCATGCTCACTTCCTATTTGGAATGCGGTGGCTAGCAGGTTAGGTATATCTATTTATATATAAACTCTATGGATGTCATAGATTATAGCTATATAGCAGACACAAGCACAGTAGGTCTGCTTTAAAACAGTATAGTCTAAAAAAAATATTAAAAACTTACAATCAATTCTTACAATCAAATTTTAAGTTGTTCTTCCTTTTCATACATACAGCTCTAAAAAGTAACTTCTAATATATCTTGTAATCTTTTGAGTTACTTTGGATGCCATGTATTACTTCACTTCTAAGATGACGCTGCAAATAAAACGTTGGTAAAATCATGTGTCAGATTTGTGTATCCCATTTTTCTGTCAAGCATTACATTTCCTGCTATTAACATGAATTCATCTTAAATGCACTCCTATCCTCTCTCACTCTCTTGAACCAAAACGCTGCGTCAGTCTGTGCCTAGCGTTAGCACAGCCCCCTTTGAAAAGCATGCAATGACTTCATCAGCCAAATGTATGACTCTTTTGAAAAATCCCCGACATTTGAAAGCAGCCAAGAGAGGTACACTTAGATATTAGTTTTCAAAGCTCTTCTAAGAGACAGAGCACCACTCCGACTCCACCACTGTAGGAAACAACCTCTTAAGCAATAAATTCAACAAACTTTCCGAGTAAAAGCATGGGATAAACAACCAGTTTCATGTACCTCCTATAGCACTGACTTTTATAAACTTGGATATTATTTTTCAAAGATCTGCTATGGGACAGAGCGCTACTCGAACTCCACAAATATAGGAAAAAACTGAAAAATTGCACAAACATTAGCAGTAGGAGAGGCAAGGATAAATGTCCAATTTCACATGCTTCCTAGAGCGGACTTTCCACCCGGTGTGAAAGTGGATCTAATTGTATAAGGTGTACAGCTGGGGGCGCTGTGAGCAAAGAGCTGTTCAAATAGTGGAGGAGGCTTACCGCACTTTCCCTCATGTCAAAGGCCTAAGTGTTCTGCATTGTAATTATGTGAAGTGCGTTTGAACCTGCTCAGGATCAGAGAGGGCAGAGGAGACATGTGAAGCCACAAATGGGAAGAAATCATTGTTTTCTTGCTGTAAGCACCAAATCTTGAAAATGACCATGTTCTTTACTTACCTAATTTTTATTTAAAGAAGACATATTGTGCTTATGTCTGCTATATAGTTATAATTTATGACACCCGTGGATCACTTAATAAAAGAAAGAAGAAACAAGTCCGCTAAAGTCATCACAACAAAGAGCCGTGAAGTTGTCGGCCCCTCCTATGGATAGCTGTGCATCACGCTAACGAGTAGCAGATTTTTTTTCCATTTGTACCACAATGACTACGCGACGCTGCCGAATCCTACGCATATCATTGATTAAGAAAATAACACTGAAAAACGAAGTACAGAGCAGTGGGCGTATGCCGGTGGTGGTGAAAACGGGGATCGATCGACAATATGGCGTCTTGAAAGTAAGCGATTAAAGATTGCTCTAATCACTCCCAAAACAAATTCGAGAGGATAAATATGAAACATGGAACATCAACGAAAAGTTGATTTTTGCACGAGTCTATTTTAAAGGTGTAACTTTTCTGACGTCAGGTTGCATGGATTCTTTTTGTGAGTGGGATCTCCTCTCCACAGATCAGTCCTGTTTGTCATCTTGGAGACAGATAAGTTAAACCTGTGGAAAACTTTTGACAAAGCAATAACATTTCCATGGAGACAAGCAGGCAGCGAACTAATGTCAGTGGAAACAATGAAGCCCTAGAAATTATATAGCTGCATTTGAAGTAGCTGGAGTATTTCCATTTTTGTATTAAACCTAAAACTTCTTCAGAACTTTCTTCTTTAGTAATCATGTTTACAGTGTTGCTTAACATGTTTTACTACATCAGATATTTTCATCTCTCCTCTTATGCAACACCACAACAATTAACTTTGTCATTACAGCGCTAAGTAAGAACCACCTGGGAGAATTAGCCTGGCTGCGTGTGTGTGCTTTTCATTTGGTGAAATTGACAGTCGCTCACTCACATTAGGCTTGAGTGTTATAATTCGGAGCAGGAGGGTCACAGTAGTCTTAATGGCAGAAGAGCAGACATAATGTGAACTGTGAGTGGCCCTGGTCCTGTAGAGTACATGCAATTACAGCACCATGTCAGCCCCAGTACCTCAGCCACTGCTGCATTTAAGAGATTCAATTATTTTTGGTTAACCCGGCACTTGGACAACCGCTACTGACCAACGCTGTAGCTTTTTATATGAATTAGAGGGAATATACTCACTTCATCTTTGCTGCTGAGACATAATAAAATACAATAGTCTGTCTAGTTTATTTTCAATGTATTAAGGTTTCACATAAGTCACCCCAAAGCACTTGTCCAGGTCAAGCCAAGGCAAGTAAGTTGCTTTGAGGTTAATAAAGATTTAAAGAAGATATATTGTGCTTGTGTCTGCTATATAGTTATAATCTTTGACACCGGTGGATTATTATGTTATAATTAGTACATTTTAAATCAGATTATTCATCTAAAACAACTTAATAAAAGAAAAAAAAGTCCGCTCATTTCCGTGTTAGAAAACTGCGGTGCCCAGCGGGAGCCGATATCATCCTAAATGTCATCACAACAAAGAGCCGTGTAGCTGTCGGCCCCTCCTATGGATAGCTGCAGATCCCACTAGTGAGTGGTGGATTTAAAAAAAAAAAAGTACCAAAATGACGCTGCTGAATCCTACGTGTATCATCGATTAAGAAAATTAAAATTGTAGAACAAAGTAAGTACAGAGCAGTTGGTGTATGGCGGTGGCAGTAAAAACAGGGGTTGATCAGCGAAATGGCGTCTTGAAAATAAGCGATTAAAGATTGATCAAACATGCACGAATCATTCCAAAAACAACTTTGAGAGGGTAAATGAGAAGGGGAAACAACTATAACATGGTTAAAAGTTCTGAAAAATCAATTTTCCATAATAGGGCTGATTTAAATTTGATATCATCTTAAAGGTACATTACGTGACTTTTCTGGTGGAGGGTTTGTCCTCTGCTTATTTTCATAGATGTTAGTGCATTGCCTGGAATGTTCCACAGTAAGGCATTCAACTTTTTTCATTCATTCAGTTACAATAAATTGCTAAATAATACATTGAAAAACGTGTGGGGTCACCTCTCCACAGATCTGATCGGCATGATAGAGGCTGAAAGGTTATGCCATAATACTGTATGGTGGAACATTCTATATAGGCAAAGCAATTATATCTCCCTGGAGACAAGCAGGTGGTGTACCACAAAGTGTACGTTTAATTAAATTGAGAAGGCAAGAAGCTGTTTCTTATTTTTTTTATCAGCAATATTTTTCATGCATCATTGTGTAATCAACCAAGCCATTGTTACTTTTACCTGTTTGCTTTTCAAACAATAATGTCTCAAGTTGTTCATATAAATACACTCTCTCTTCCTTTTGTCATGCTGCTACTTCTGCAACTTGCTGCAAACCTCCTCAACTCTCTCTTCGCCTCATCAGCAGAACCTTCAGCCTCCTCAGCCTCTCCATCTCCAGTTGGTTGAGAGGTTGTGAACATTCTGAACGCCAGCACAACCTAATCACAGGTCATAAGTCCAGTTGAGAGTGGTGACTGACGTAAGCGCCCCTTTGTAGAAACCATAGAGCATGAGATGGACATCATAACTTTCCTTGTGATTTCAAAAACAGTAATCACAAAAGTAGACACCCCACAGCACAAAATTAACAACAATGACCATTGTGTAATTAAACAGAAGCATTTTGTTTGAGCAATCCATCTATGTTCACAACCTCAACAACGCCACCTGTGTTTCCTCATTCCTCTGTACAGGCCAGTGCATGAAAAGTCTTAAAAACGTTGGTACATTTTACAGTTCATATGAACTTAGTGCCAAAATTAACCCAACTAAGCCTACCCTGCCTGGCTGTAGTCCATCCATAACAGCTAAAAGTCTCAGTGTTCCAGGAGTAGCACAATAAGGCTAATACATCAGTGAGATTTAAAGTTACCTTGTTCTGTTTGGCCCCATATCACATGGTGTACATCGTCAATAATCTTTATGAGGGTCTGTCTGGACCAAAACACAGGGGGATGAGACCTGAACAGTTCTCCACTTGTTTATGCGTTTAGATGTAGAGCAGGTTTAAATAGACCTCTGACTGTGTAAATCAGTTTTACTTATGCTTCCTCTTTAGGGCCGGATCCCAGAAGGTCCCATAAAATATACAGCATACAAAGTGGCCATTTAAACATCCTAGCACGATAAATATGCAACTGGAGTTAATTTAAGCATCTAATTTTAATGCCATATTAAAGGTGTGCGATGTAACTTTTCTGGTGAAGGGTCTGCCACCTGCATTGTCTCCAATTTATCTATGTTGCATGTATATAATTACGGGTGTTTATTGCTTACAAATACTTTACAGTCATTCTTATTGTGAGCAGGGTCGCCTCTCCACAGAGCTGTCCTATTGTCTTTTTTTACAGTGTTTTAGGGTTTTGTCAGTGGCATGCAGGTCTTCTATTGCCCTTTATTATTAGTGAATTGCTATAAGGCTGATGTTGTGTCCTTGGGCAAGACATTCACCTACTACATACGTACAATGGAGACATTAATACCACCAGTATTAAGCCGGTGGTTTAAATGTTCTGTCTCATTGATTTACTTAACTGTGAGAACAACAGTGCCAGATTAGGGTCAGGGGGTCATGAACTCTAACACATGATTACACAGCTACAGAGGGCTTAGTCAAATGAAAACACTCAAGAATGTGTCAACTGAGAAATAACAGATAGGAAACAAAGTACTGTTTAGACCTAAACCTTGAAATAACATGGTCTGCAGTGATCCCTGATAAAGATATAACGAAATAACATGGACCATTTGTGTTATCAGTATCTACATCACATGCTTCAGACGTCAGGAGGGGAGCACTCACGCCCTGCAGTCAGATCATATGGTGGTACATATAGGCTTTCACTGTGGTACTGTAGAATGCAGCAAAATGCCCCTAGGACAACATTACTGATATTACTTTTATACTAATGGTACTTGTCAATATCAGAAATCCAACTCTTGGATGGAGTAAACCTTGTCATTTCTTGCCACATACCCTTTAACTATGCTGTTAAAAATGAACTACTTAAACACACGTTTTAGTAATAATATGCCTGACTCATCTGTGTTGGATTAAAAAGCTAGTTTCCACGCTGGAAAAGTCTTTTATAGAGCTGTCACACAAAAAGAAATTAGACTAGCAGTTTAAACCATCACTTGGGATTACAATTAGTATAATCCCTATTTGGGGCTTTAGTGTCAAAGAAATACATGATTAAGTCTTTATCCCCATAGTCTTCTCCACAAGGCTCTGGCAAGATAGACAACTTCCGTTAGCAGTGTACACAGCCGTGTAATTAGCATGTAGCATGTACATGAAACCTTTCTAACTCAGTGGAGAGGCCACCCCGCTCACATGTCTTGTTGGAGCATGTTTTATAGAGGTCTATTTTATAATTTTTTTTGTTTTTTATTCATGTTAGAACTGTATGAAGAGAGTATTTAGTGCTATCTGGAAAACTTTAGACCTAATTATGTTAGCCTTCGGGATTTGCTAGCTGTGGTCATGATTCATCATTCAGCCTCATTGTTATTCAGTATTAGAGTTAAACATTACCAGCTCTGGAGTGTACTGTTCACAAATCGTCATGATGTGATTTGACTGCTGTGGTCTGCAGAGACACTAGTTTGTGTGTTAGCTGCGCTGACAGGGCAGATAGACAGATATCCAAACACAGATCCATACAGCAGCACAGCACATGTGCCTGAGGGCCAGAGGCAGGAGAGGGGAGGTGGAGACATATTGATTTGTGTGTGGACTCATTGGAGAGGAAACCCTGAGGGAGTCCTGACATCCGCTTACCCAACCAACACGCAGACACCCCGCACCACCCCCCGTCTGCTAAATGAACTGCATTTAGGCTCTGGGCGGGAAAGACAACACTAATCAGGAAGCACGGTTCTACTACTGAGGTGTTAAAGGTGAAGGAATTTCATTAAGTAGTAGCAAGAAGCCTATCTCATAAGTCAAGTTATGTGCACTCAAACCAAATTAAAGTTAGGGTAGGTTAAAGGTGCATTGCATAACTTTTCTGGTGAAGGGTTGTTCACCTGCATCTCCATAAAGATGTTATTGCTTTGCATGTAATCTTCCACAGTATGGCATTAACATATGTATTTTGCATTTGTTCAATAAGAGGGTGCTTTTTGCTAACATAAACTCTTAATATGACTGGGCTCACCACTCCACGTAGCTAACCTGTCATTCACTCCAGTGGCACCACCTGCTTGTTTCTATGGAGACAGATAAATACTGTGGAACATAAAGGTAATGCAATGTCATCTCCTTGGAGACAGGAGTCAGGTTGCGGTTTCTCAACCAAAAGTCTTACATAATGCACCTTTAAGATATACTTTGTGCCATCCTTCAGTGCTTCAGGTTGCCCCAAAAGCTAGATTAGGTCACCTACTGTACCTAGCTGGAGAATTAGCCTCCAGCTAAGGTAGTACTGACCAAGAATAGCAACAAGATCACAGAGATGGGTTCACGAGCACTGCACTGTGCACGGTGCTAACTGCTCCTGAGGAGTTGCCCCAGGGCACTGAAAGATGGGTCAAATGCAAAGGACAAATTATCCTATGGGGACAATAAAGTGTACCTTAACCTTAAGATTAGCCTGTGTTTTACATGTTTTAGGTTTATGGGAGAGGCTATAACTGAAGGAAATCAACTTACGCATTAGGAGAACACGCAAACTTGGGTATCAAACCTCAAACCTGGTTTCAATGTTTGCATTTTAAAACATTCACTGTCATCTTATCATTGGATGCATGAGACAGATTATCATTTGTCTTTTAGTCTTAATCTGACATAAACAAAATGTTCAAACTAATCTTCCTTTTACAAATCAGCCATGAGGAAAAGTGCCGCAAGCTACACCCCAGTAACAAAAACACCAAACTGAATAGGACGGATTTGTTATTCACAGTCCCAACATCCGAAGCTTTCTTCTTGCTCAGTGGCCCAATTCCTGTCTGTTGCTATTTGAGGGATGAGTCACTTTTAAAACACAAAAATCCCCTGGTCCTCGAACGCGTCATTGGTTCACCTGCACTTCTAACTGAGTCACCGGATTCTTCACCTGGTGCTTATTCACGTGACGAAGCACAAAGCTGAGTTGTCGCACACAGCTCAAGGCTATGACCACCTTTTGTGTAGCGTTCAAAAGAAACACTTATTCCAGAGATTAGACAAACAATATGAAAAACCTTGACTAAAAAACTCCAAAAAGTAACAGGAACTCAGTACAAATTGTGACTGTGTTGGACGAGTGTGTACTTGATAGTTGTAATGGCATTCCTTTGTGCGGATGCAATAATTACGTAACTTTTTATTGTAATTGTGTAAGAATATCACATGAAGCAAAACAGGAGCAGATACAGCCTGAGGTAACACATTTATGGTTACAGACTTTGGAAACACTAAGCCTGAATCATTCTTAATAATCATTCTTTATTAATTCTTTATGAATTAAGTCTTTCTTCAAGCTGTATTAATGCTAACTAAGGCGTAGTTGTTATAAAGTGGTATCCAAACTTGATGACAAATTAAAACAGTATGTACATTGACTCTCAGTGAATAAACTACTTTCACATTTTTATTACATTAAATAAATTATGGGGTCAGAATTACCCATTCATGTGAAGCTGCCCTATCTTATAGGTAAATGGTTGGGTAAATGCTTTACTATTAAAGTGGAACTAAACACCTAAACTCCACCCATGACCTCATTTCAAATAGAGCTGCTAAATTGGGAAATACCTGGAGGACTGAAGAAAAGAGTAAGGGGGAGGAGGGGCGGGGTCTGGATATATGAGGATCAGTGTGATTGGTCCCCTGCAGCTAGGTGACTGTAATCAGAAACACCTGGCTGTAATCAAGGAAGTCATGAGTGATGTCACATAGTAGTTGAAACCGCAGTGGCCAGCGCACACTCCAGAACACAAAACAGCAACTTTATATAGTTTGCACAAAAAAACGCCAAAAAAGGACTAGGAAGTCGATAAGTAGTTACATAGCAAAAAAAAAAAAAAAGTTGATTTAGTGTTTAGTTCCACTTTAAATCTTATTGTTGTTTGGCAGATTTCTACAGATTCCTTTCCTTTCACAACACCAGCCACTACTGTGACAAGACACATCAGTAACACTTAAAGAGCTAACTGTCGTAAAGTCAATATCCGAAATCCACAAAATCCAACATTCACATTGACTCCTTGTCGATGGAGTTTGTAAATCTTCTCATTTCTTGCCACAGTGCCCTTTAACTATACTGTTTAATAAAAAATGAACTATTATTAAACACATGCTTTAATAATAATATGCCTGATTGATCTGGGTTGGATTAAAAAGCTAGTTTCTATTCATGCTAGAAGTGTCTTTGATAGGGCTGTCAGACAAAAAGAAATGAGACCAGCAGTTTAAACCATCACTTGGGACTGCAATTAGTATAATCTCTACTTTGAGTTTTAGTGTCAAAGAAATACATGATTAAGTCTTTATCCCCCAAGTCTTCTTTACACAGCCCCGGCAGCAAGATAGACAACTTCTGTTAACGGTGTACAATTAGCATGTATGGTCTTGTAGCTATGCCTCTTGCGGTGATTCATATTGTCAGAAATTGTACTTTTCTAGCAGCATACTTTCGCTCCTACTTGAGTAATGTTTTTTTTACTGAAGTAACAGTACTCTTGAGTAAAAATTGGGGTTACTCTTCCCACTGTTAGTAAGTCTACAAGTAACAAAAGCTTTATGTTGACAACTTGAAATGATTTGAACATTTGGGTTTTTTGCAACGCTCCTTCAGGTATGATGTAGTTTTCACATTTTTGTGTCTATCCTTTGAAATACCAGATTTTGTGCATTATTTAATGTTTACTCCTTCAAATTATAAATCAGACATTACGTCCAGACAGTTACTCCTTAACTTGCTCTTACTTGAGTCATTTCTTGGATCACCCCTTTGTACTTCCACTTGAGTAATCTTATTTAGATGTAGAGATCGGGAGTTTTTCTTGGCCGATGCTGATACCGATTGTTTAGAATACAGAGCGACTGATGGCTGATAAGATCTGCCGATATTTTTGCACCGATATGTTGGGCCCATTTTTATTATTTTCCCTAAATTGTGTTGTTTAAATTTACTACAAACTCCCCCAAGCTCTTTGTTACCACAAACATTTAAGAGAGCTCTGTAGTCACGTTTTGTGCAGCAATCTCTGCATATTAAAATGATAATATAAACCTTTGTGTGTATTTTTTAGGCAGCAGATTTACCAAAACAAGATATCGGTCTGTACTGGAGATTTAAGGCCCATAGCCGATATGCTAAAAAGTCTAAATATTGGGCTGATATATCAGCCAAACGATATATTGGTCTATCTCTATTTAGAAGTAACACTACTCTTACTTAAGTACAATTTTTGGCTACTCTAACTCTACCCACCTCTACATATCATTATTGTATTTAAGAGTGAATCAGAATTCTCGGGCCAATGCAGGAATGTCTTACAAACTTCTGACAAACAAGCTCAAGCAATAGTGTCGAAATGACAATGCAGGCAAGATGCTACAGAACAGCGCAATGGCCTAGAGATACTGTGGAGAACATCGTGTAGCTCATTTGTAGTGACACACACATCGCTCATTCACCAAATGGTTAGGTCATCCAAAACACCAAAGCAAAATTGATCTACAGAGTATCTGGTGAACAGAAAGACGCATGGTAGTCCTGATCAAAGGCCTGCTGAGGTTATGTGAGCTGAGCGGGACAAAGACATAAAAGCTGGGTTAGATAGCGAGGATTGAGGTCATAGTAACGTTAAGTAATTCCAGACCAATTCTTTTATGCACTAGTATAATGAAGACTTGTGCGTCACATTATTAAGTTAGAAAGAGTCTCTTAATGAAATTGTTGGGTATCTGATTTTGTTTCATGTAATACAATAGAATTTGTCTTGTACTGCCTCCACTACAAATATATTGTAAAAGTAGCCCTTAGGGCCAAAATGAGACAGCTGTGTGCTATCTGTATCTAAGTATAAAGCATTTTCATTGTCCGCGAACCACAAAGTAAGACTGGTGTGCTGTTAGCATGCTAGTTGTTGTTAGGATTTACGTGATTGCAAAACTTGGCTCGGCCTCTGAAAGATCATTATTATTCATGAAATTATTCATTCCAGTAAATCATTTGGATGTTACAAATACGTTGAGAAAGTTAAGTATAAGTTGGGCCACAGTTTAAAATTAACTAGTCGTGCTAAAACCAAATCATTTCCTATACAGATATGTGTGTATATATGTATATATGTATATATGTATATATATATATATATATATGTATGTATGTATATATATGTATACATATATATATGTGTG
>KN469174.1:91419-137497 GCA_000787095.1 Periophthalmodon schlosseri
GCCTTGAGCTGTGGATTGGAGGAGACAGGCTTAAAACAAGTGATCACTCCAGTTTGCTTTTGACAGTTTCGCCTCCAGAACAGATCTACTTTTGTTCTTTGAAACACACTTGGAACGGTTTTCTGACATGTGCAGAAAAAAATGACAAGGAGAGCAATTACTGTAGCACAAGACTGAGCCAAATGCAATGGTGTAGTCACTTACAATAAAAGATTCACACAGTTGTTTAGGTTTAATTTAGTGAAGAGGTTTATTTTGGTTCAAAAGTGCACTATGTAACTTTCCTGATAGATGGCCTGCTACTTAGAATATTCCACAGTATGGCATTAATCATATATCTCTACACGAAAACATGCAAGTGATGCCTCTAAGCGAAGTAACAGCTCTTATCTGTGACCCCGCTCCCAGTAAGAATGCATATTTTTCAAGGTAATTGTGGTAACAAATACACCTGTTATTGAACAAAAGATAAGTAAGTTAAATGCCGTATGTGGTACATTCCAAGCAAAGCAATAACATCTCCATGGAGACAAGCAGGTGGCAGAGGCAGACCCACCAGGAAACTTACAGATATGAAACTTTTAACATTGCTTCTGAGCTGAACAACGTATTTTATAGTCAAGGCAAATTCTTTATTGTGGGACACATAAAGGTTTTAATATGTCATCTTACTTTTTTATGCAAATTTGAATGCTCTCATGACTAGTCCTTGAGATACCGATGATAAAGGAGAATCCAATACACTACAGTCAATACTAATCATACTACTAATTCTTTAAGTGCTTGTCAATAACCTTAAACCCCCCTTGAACTTATAGTGAAACATGGGTATCTGTCACTAAATTCAAAATGTACTGAGCTTACAAACATTTATCCTAACACCAGATGTTAAAATGACATTCTCATTGTACATTTACACTGGCACTAACACAACCAACCCACTACTCTATGTGATAAACTGGTTTGGATTGATTCACTTTGCAGACAGGTCATTGACACGCTGGCCCATATTGAGTGAACCGCCTCACGTGCACGATATGATGGGCATACGGACATGTGACCAAAGAGAATGCCATAGCGTGCTCACTGATTTCACACCAGAAAATGGATTACAGCAAAAGCAAAGGATCAACAGAGTCTGGGCGATGAGTTATAAAAGCACAACAACTCACCAGGGTTAGACACTGGCATGGGATATGTCTGCACAAAATAGATATAAAGAGTTGTAAGAAGTTATTCACGGCTATCGCATTATGAGTTGTTCAAATAGATACAAACTACAAATCAGTTACCCCTTCTGAATGCCCAAACATGCTTTATAGACTACTAAACCCTTATAACATAACATGACAACATCCCCAACTGTGTATAAATTTTTAATCATACCTCAACATTCCATAAATCAGATTGACCTAAATATTTTTGCAATGAAATGTTCGCTGACAAAATCTGGCAAGGGAATAGAAACCACATAGATTGCATGATGTCAAAAATATTTGGATTTTTATATTATGATATTAGCATCAGATTAAATGTTGTGAGATTACAGTTTGGCATCATGGCTTTGATCGCCTTTTCCTGTGTTTACCAGCAAGTGCAAGTGGCAGATTACGTCAAGTCTAAATAGGGACTGACCACGAGAGAGAAAAAAATGCTCGGAGGGATACAGCACGTATAATTCGATGGTTTTAGTCTATGTATGCATGTGTGTATTGGAAGTAAATGAAAGCCTTGTGGAATACATGCCTCCCAGCCTGCCGCAAACCCAACTGTACAGGACAAACAGAAACGACGAGCTTCAAAGTAGTGAAATAACATAGCATTTAGGGGACGGATATAATTTGTGTTTCCTAATTAAGCTGTGATGCATCATAACAAAGATATATATCGAATAACGAGCCCCTTGTCAGCAGAGGAACGAAGCATGGAATTCATTTGCACTTCAAAACTTGCCGTGTGAAACAAAAAAACACAATGTCAAAGTAGAGATGTTAGCTAGGAATAAAGAAACGGATGGAGTAACGGATAGCGTAAACTTGATTTTAGTAGCGGGCATTTTGGCAAGGGCAGTTATGGAAATGTGGGTCTATAGTGATGTATAGGAGTGTACATGGTAAAGTGGAGGAGGGGCTGATTCTGTGGAGTAAAGACGGCATGCAGCCTGGGTTGTCTGAGTGCCTCTCTGGTATTTCACTAATTAAGTGACGTTTTGGTCTCAGGGTTGTTGCTACACTAGGGGCACAGGTTATAAACAACTCACTTAGAATTCATTATGTTGAAGCTGAGGGTGGTTAAGAGTAAAGATGGGGAAGGCATGTTGTTTTGAATTAGAATGTAATCCAATGCTGCTATGGTACCAGAAATGTTTTTAAAAATGTATTAAGAAACTTGTTACCAATAATTGTTTCTTTTTTGAAACATTATACTTCTTGAACATTTGACAATTCTCTATTATTCAGTTGAAACGAGAGTTACAAAAATTGGTTTAATTGTGCGTGTGCTATTAAATTAAAGGTGCACTATGTGACTTTTCTGGTGTCTGGGTCTACCAACTGCCTGTCTCCATGGAGATGTTTGGGCTGTTATGACAAAACACTGGAAGAATATAATGTATTCATACAGATACTGAAAACTATTGTGTTCACAGAGTGAGCTAAAAACAGTAAGTCAGAGCTTGGCAGTTCAGGTTTTCCTCTCACTCACTGCTTTGTGCAAGATAGTTTACCCACATTGCCTAATATGCCAGAATATGTCACAGGTAGGGCATCTGGGGTAAAATGCCACATTACCATAACTCTATTCTATGGATGTGGCCCGTATTACTGAAAATAGATGTGCAGTATTGCTTTCAACTGTACTCAGTTACTACCCTGTACACGGAAACCCTTAGACAAATACTGCCTTGTTTTATCCACTGACTCATGGTCATCACACAAAGGCCAAGTTGGCGCAGGGTTGAGGGGATGTGGGACGTCCTGTGGGGGAGGGGTGCTCTGTGTACCTCTCTGCTCAGGATTACGGAGAGTTTGTTTTTCTGTGCCCCAGGGCTTGGTTGTTTCGTTACATACCACTGAAGACAACACGCCTTCGAGCTATAGCATGACTCACACTGACTATAGCTTTGACTCAATATCTGACTCTGAATCAGGTTCATCTATAGAACGTAAAGAAGACAAGCTGTAAGTTCTTTGAAATTACTTGTAAAAAATGAATAGAAGTGCAAAAAATAAGAAAAGAAATAAGATAAGAGAACCTTTATTTGAACAACAGTGGGGAAATTGCAGTGTTAAATAATAATAATAAAGTAGAAGAGGGGCAACAGCAGAATAACATAAACACATTGAAGACAAAATTCAAAAGTCAACGCCTGAAAATTAGCATGTCTAACTGAACATAAACTGAATATAAACTTAAGTAAACATATGGTTTTATTATTTTATTAATGATTTTTCTTTCCCGGAGGCTTTATCAGACAAAGCCAAGGCTGCAACAACCACAAATGTGCAACACTTTAAACCACTAAACCATTATAGATTCATTATAGATTCACATTATATATTGACTGTTAGATTATATAGCAAATATTTATCTGTAGCAAGCCTAAAATACTATAACCAGGACTACATACAACACATACAACTTACTGCCACGGCTAATATTAGAAAAACAACAACTACTAATACTACTACTACGAAAACTTATTTTATTAGATGAGCTATGTAACTACTAGCGATTGTACAGAATGATGTGATTTACTACTACTACTCATTTTAGTAAATCGTACTGCGTAGTTTACTCCATCACTCCAATGGCAGGTTATCTTACTGACATATTACTGCAGGAAAGACCAGTCTCTTTAATCCACTCCAACATGATTCCAAACAGAACCTTAGAAAGTGGATTAGTGAACCGGGCTACAGTCAAACGCAGCCTAACCATTTCTCAGACCAACAAACGATCAATATTTCATCTGAGAGTTTTTAGGAGTCTCATGAAAAGAACGTCTGACTTTTTCATCTTACTCCGTTCAGAACAGAGTCAACAAACTGTGCTTCCTTTCTACCATGTTGTTTGTTATGTCAAATTTTAATGTCGATTTAAAGTAGATTATGAGCTTGATAAAAAAAAAAAGTTTACAAAAAAGTGAGATGGAATTATTATTATTAACGTGTACTTTGTAATTCATTCCGAGACATTGTTGGATGATAACCTTGTGGAAACAGCTGCCAGTGACTATTCTAGAGGATTGTTTCTTTGTCAACATCAGAGTGACAGACAGGGCTAACTGGAGTAGTGCGCTACACAGTTTTAACGCACCACAACACTTATACCATAACACTAATTGGTAAATCTGACAAACTGTTTTCTGCCTGTTCACTTTATCGGGAGCATTCGTTTTCTCTGCTTAGCTAGAGATGTAACAATAACCAAAATGTTGAGGTATCATTGTCAAAAGTCTCATAATAATATCGTGGGCTGTTACAGTATATCAAACATCCTTAGCTTAAATGCATTGACAGACCATGATTTTTTGCTCCATTTCAGTGCAGACTACGTCATCACACCTAAGGCTTGTCAATATATTTAAAAGGAGAAAGCAGCAGATCTATAATTATGTTAGCCTCACCAAAATATCCCATTCTTCCAAATACAGTACCATAAAAGCCCTATCGTAATAATATCTTACCATGAGATTTGGAGATTGTTACATCGCTGTGCTACATATACACATACATGAAGCTCGTCCCACCATCTAAAGTCCTAACTTCGGCTTTGCCCATTGCTATACCGAACTATCTGTGTCGTTAAACAGAAAAAACACACTCCACCCAGTTAGTATTTGAATTCTCACTTGCATGGTATAAATTCTAAATATTGTTAATTCCTCATAGTTCTAAATCGGGTACAAAGCCTTTAACTACATATAAACAATAAATTAATCCTAACCCTATGACCCAAATAATTGTGATAATCATTTAATCCAAAATCAAGCAACAAGCTGTGCCTTACTCCCCCCCTCTGCTTAAACACTAGTGAGTCTCTTTTGGTTAAGTTGTAGTCTGGCCTAAATGGGTATGTCCTGTTGTGTTGTTATGCTCCTGTCTCTGTGCCAGTCTTTCAGCAGGTCAGGAGCACTGTGTCTCTGTCATTATCATTACACATCTCCAAAACAAACACTAAACGCTGTCAGCACTGTCATTAAAGAAGGGTGTCAGGATGTGTTACACTGTGGCTATCAAAAACAGACAGACACAAGTGTTTTGGAGACCTGACTTAAAGCAGACCTATAATGCAAAACATTTTTGAGATTTTAACCATGTTATAGTTGTTCCCCTCACCATTTACACTCTCAAAGTTGTATTTGGAGTGATTTATACATATTTGAGTAATCTTGAATCGCTTATTTTCAACATGCCATATTGCCAATCAGCTTCCGTTTTCACCAGCCCTGGTATACGCCCACTTCTCTGTACTTAGTTCGTTCTATTTTATTTTCTTAATCGGTGATACGCGTCGGATTCAGCAGCGTCCTGTAGTAATGTTGGTACAAATGAAAAACAAATCCGCCGCTCGCTAGTGTGATCCACAGCGATCCATCTGCGGTGCCGACTCTTTGTTGTGATGACGTTTACAGCGATTCCCGATGGGCACCAGTTTTCCAACGCAGAAGTCAGCTGACTTATTTCTTTTATTAAGTCATTTTAGATCAATATTGCGATTTAAAATGTGCAAATTATAACATAATGATCCACAGAAAAATTATAACTATATAGCACATAAAAGCATATGTCTTCTTTAAGATTAAAAAGCTATATTCACAAACTTGTCAAAACTCATTTAATCAATTCAGGGCATCAAATTTGTGATCCCAAATTTCCAGAGGTGTTTTACATATTCAACCCACTGGTTATTGAAATGTGTCCCAATTTTAAAATAGTATGAGATCAAGTACCAACTGCTGTCTGTCAATTTACATAACAGTTGTGTATTACTAACAATAACAGGTCAGAATGATCACCCTCCTCATAGTTGTTGTTACATAATTTAAAAGCTAAAAAAGACTTTTAAGATATCACTTTTAA
This sequence comes from Periophthalmodon schlosseri, assembly GCA_000787095.1. Taxonomy (NCBI): domain Eukaryota; kingdom Metazoa; phylum Chordata; class Actinopteri; order Gobiiformes; family Gobiidae; genus Periophthalmodon; species Periophthalmodon schlosseri. Next base: position 97,503 of record KN469174.1, read on the forward strand.
GTTTAAACAAAGTATTTTCTTTTTTTCTTACTTAAACTTAAAAGCGATATCTTAAAAAGGTCTGTCTTATAAGCCGGTTTCTAAGGTCAGGGCGGAGTTTGGCTGCCACAATAATACTAACAATGACTAGCATGCTAACAGTGCACTTCCCGGTTTGAGGAAGATAAAACCGTTTTAAAATTAAATGCAAACAGCACAGAGTGGTCTTATTTTGATCTTAAGAGCAATATATCAGTCCTAGGGAAAAACAAATTCTACTTTAGGTTACATGAAAAAATGGGTACAGCACCTTTAATCTGTGACCAGGGCAGCTCCTCCAAAGGTAATCAAATACATTTATCTTATGCCAGTCATCTTACTATGAAAAACAATAGTATACATTCAACAGAGCACCTTCTGTTTGCAGCCGCTCTGCTCCTCTGGCCTGTCTCTGGGGCCCCCCTGTGGCCTTATGAATCAGTGAGTGCATTCAAAACAACCATTCAAATTCCTGCTTGTGCTTCAGTGCATTGAGCTTACATTCTTTATCTTACCTCGTAGCATTTCAGAGACTTAAATAGGCCATAGACAAAGCGCTCTGCCAATTCAAAGTGATGTAAATAAGAGGTATCTCCATTCTCTTTATGGTGTATTGATTTTCAGTTCGATGGCTGGCTGTAGATAGAGGAGACAGAGGAAAAGGCAGAGGAATATGTGCCTCTTAAGAAGCAACGTTCTGGGAAGAAGTCAGTGTAAATATCATCTGAATGTCATCTGCATGGCCAAATATGATAAAAATAAAATAGATGGTTCAATTATTTATACAATTTTGCAATAAAGATGTCTGGATAAGTGCACAAAACTATAATTACACTGGGGAACCTTAGTTTAAGGGTCAATATGTAGCACTACACTCCAACAACAAGAAATAAAGGGTTGCAACTTAAAACACATAACTTGGATGGATGTACAAGTTAAATACAGTCCAAGATAAGTAGTGCATTTCTGATATCATTTTATTATTTAGTATACTGTGTATACTGGCTTCCTGTTCATTCCTCAGAGAATAGACTAGGCAGCTCTCCATGGCCCAGCACCAAAGCACATCTCTGACATATTAGTGCCATATGAACCATCTCACACTCTGAGGACTTCAGCGACCGGCCTCCTGCTGGTGCCCAGAGTCAGGACTAAACATGGGGAATCAGCGTTTCAGTTTTATGCAGCTAAAACCTGGAACAGTCTTCCTGAAAATGTGAGACAGGCCTCTACTTTGACAATGTTTAAATCAAGGCTCAAAACGGTTCTGTGTAGCTGTGCATATGACTGAAAGGTTTTTATTCTGCACTCTTCTCTTTTAATGTTAATTTCATGATGAAATTTATGATGATTATTTGTGATTGTGATTTTAATGTCTTTCGTATTCTTTAAAGCACTTTGAATTACTTTGTGTATGAATTGTGCTATATAAACTTGCCTTGCCTTGCCATAATCTATTTCTTTTTCTGATCGTGCTACTCTCTGCTCAGTAAATGCCCTTAAAGATGTAATCATAAATGTGTTCACAGCTAATCAGGTACTTTTCAACCTGAAATAAGCCGTCAGCCACTTCTGTTCAGCTGCACATGGAATGATTTGACCAAAATTAGCTACAACCTTTTTTCAGTATTGACCTTTTAGAATGGAAAATGTCATTTGTAGAAGCTAACTCCAAAGATTTGCAAGTCTGCGAGCTTGCCAATAAACTCCTGTCACAATAGTAAAATCTCAAACTTGATTTCAGTCCTAAGGAATAGACTTGATACCAATCTTTGATACTATCATGATCATATAAAATCATTTTTTAGACAATAGACCATCATTTTTAACACAAAATAATAGTACTTTCTTTATGTTACTATCTTATTATCTTACGCTAGTTCTGGTAAAGCTCAAGATCTTTTTTAAACTGCCAAATTTGTACTGTAAATGTGATTTTTTTTGTATCTTTATCTTTACTTGTTATAATTTGGACATTTTAAATCACAATATTCATCTAAAATGACTTAATAAAAGAAACAAGTCTGTTGACTTCCGCGTTAGAAAACTGTGGTGCCCAATGGGAGCTGACCTCGCCGTAAACGTGATCACAACAAAGCGCCGCATGCTGTCGGCTCCTCCCGTGGATAGCTGCACATCACACTAGCGAGCTGCAGACTTTTAAAAAAAATTTGTACCAAAATGACTATGCGATGCTGCCAAATCTTACAAGTATCACAAATTAAGAAAATAAAATTGGAGCGCAAAGTAAGTAACTAAGTGCCGGTGAAAACGGTGAATGATTGGCAAAATGGCGTTTTGAAAACAAGTGATTAAAGATTGCTCCAACATGTACAAATCACTCCAAATACGACTTCGGGTGAGTAAATGGTGAGGGAAACAACTATAACATGGTAAAAAGTTCTCAAAAATCAACTTTGCAGATTAGGTCTACTTTAAGTATCTTTAAGTAACTGTTTTTGATACTTTTTTTACCTCCAACAAACTACGTTCATATTTGACAGTTTTGATCTGACAGCTTAGGCCCATACATCAGGTCATACATTTACTTGATTTCAAAATATCCCAAGCAAACTTATCATCACAATTACATCATATGTTGTTTATCATATTTAAATATGATAAAGGACGGTGGTCAGGAAATTCCCAAGCCATAACATCTTCAGAGTATGACTTCATCGGCGCCCAACAGACTCTATTAAAACCAATCATTAATTTCACGGCTAAACGTTTAATCGCGTCATCTTATAACCTGTGTGTGTAAAGGGAAGATTGATTGGCCAAACCAGGCGTGCACATATCTCCACAGATCTTCATTAAAGGAGAATTCTCACTCCTAGATCTCTGCCTCAGCGCACTGCAAATGACTGGGGCGAGCACTCAGATGGGAAATTACATAGGGATTTGCATAAGCAGTTGGGGTGAGCTTATAAAGTCAGAGTTTATACGTTATTATGAAAGTATGTTGTGATCAATCGTGACATTCTATTTATTTTTAAGTATTTGGGGCAATATGGATTTGCATAATAAAGTGTATACCTAAAACTTTTTCAATTCAAAATGGTGTGTTCATTTGTGTCCTACTATCTCTGCTGTAACATGTATTTGTGCATCTGCTGGTCTAGAACAAATATGTCTGTTTTGACTTTTATCACTACATATACATTTGCATCACAATATGAATGCAATTACTGTGTTTGAAAGACAAAAAGGTCATATTTTTAACTCTACATTTCAGTTTACTCTAGCTTGAGCATTTCTTATGTTTAGCATTTACCAACAAGGGTAAGTAACATAATAAATAATAATATACATCCCAAAAAAATCAAAGGAATCCAATTACTGTGAGCCTATTTAAAGTTGTATGGGTGAAGCAGGTGTACTCAAAGTGGCTTCACTCCATTGGTTCAAATGGTCCTCCATAATAATGAGCTGTGGCCTTTATAGCCCCCTCTCAGCCATAATACCAGTCAACAGCCTGCGCTCTCACAGGAATAGAACCAGGAGAGGGTCATTGTCCACTGGAATAAATGGCCAAACTTTCTCAGTAGCAGGCCCCTGAGAAAGTTATCTACTGTTACCAGCATATATAAACTTAGAAACTTGTTTTAAAGTAAATATGAAAACCTTTACATTTGCATTTTGTGTAGCAATATGGTGAAAAAGTATCGTGGTGCTAAAAATGCAATGAATAGTAGCTACAAACTAACTAACAAACTTGTGCTAGTAGTAATTCTAGTCAACAGCAGCAGTTACAAGACATGATATTGCTTTTTACTATGTTCCTCAGTATGGCATTAATCTGGAGACATGTTGGAGACGCCACCAGGTCAAGTTATACGTAAGGTCTTTGGAGAGGCGATCTGCTCAATGTAAGATTTTTATTTTATTTTCGTTTTCAATTAAAAAACACCTAATTGAATAAATGCAAGATAGTTTAATGAGATACTTTGGAACACAACAAGCAAAGCAATAATATATCCATGGAGATAAACAAGAGTCAGAGCCTATAATAGAAACGTTGCATAATGCATCTTTTTTCTGCTGAAACAGTTATTGGAGTAGGAAGTACCAAAAAAAAAAAAAAATCCAGTATTCTTTTTTATATGCAAACATCAATTTTGAGTGACTTACATATACTTGATCAAGTTACGGTACTTCAGCCTGAGTACTCTTCTGCATTTTCCCACAACTGACAACTATCTATTTCAGCTTCTTATGGGAAAATGAATAGATCCTTTGGAGGTTAAGTGTTTCATAACCACTGACTGACATAACTGTAAGATCTCGCTTTAGAACTGTCCATCAAAATGTAGTGCCCCACTGAAGCCGTGTTTCTCAGAGCTACATATTCATCAAATGTGTCTTTTTGGCGCTTGGGTTACCAGCACATGGTTTTGATTGGACTTCAGTTTCAGGGGTGAAGTCAAAGGTCATCCAGGCCCACCCTACTTCAGACTCACTTCATCCTCCAGACACTTGGAATACATTTTGTGGAAGCATCTATCAAGAGCGGGACTGCAGACTCCCATGGGTGTTTTCCTGTGCACCCAGATGACACCTCCCAATGATGATGAGTCTATCCTAATGATGATGAGTTAGACGCTTTCAAGATTCAAGATTACTTTATTTGTCCATGGTTTAAAAGAATGTAAAAATCTGGACTTCGTATCCCTATTGCATTGGCATCTCAATAGAACGTGTTAATAGTGACGGGCTCTACATTGGAGAACCACTTCAGATGCCAGTGAGACTACATAGAAAACCAGGTGTTCTTCAGTATAGATGTATAGAACACATGAAAGACTATTGAGTCAAAAGTACTCGATCAATTCTACATGCCAGTCCAGTGCTCCTCTTTGGGAGAAGTGGAAAAGGGGGGGGTCAGAAGAGGAGGTGGTGGAGGAGGACAGTGAACTCTTTGGTCCAAAAACCCTGGAGTCTGATCCTCATTAGGACGTAGAAAGAACTTCAAAGAGGAGAGAGGTCCGGTATCTGTCCGGAGCGCCCACAGTCCCTGGATATTCAAATCCGAGGCCCTATAGAGACGCACTTCTGAAGGAGACAGGGAGGGGGGCAGGGGGGGTGATGGAGGGGAGGAAGGGGGAAGCTGGAACCAAGCACTCGTCGCCTCTCTGATTGGACACCGCTGCGGTCCAGGAGAAGAGGTTTTAGGCTAGAGTTCAGGCCAGGAAAACTTTATACGCATGCTATTGGGCAGAGAAAGTAGAGTTTTAACCGACCTAACATGGATAGCAAAATGTGTTCATGTCTAGTCCACTATGAAATACAGCCTTCTCTTTTGGTTTAGTTTGGGTTAAAATGACATAAATAGTACAAACTGCCAAACCCTATGTTGCTTCTTGTAATATTTCAGTTTTCTACTACAAAACAAATAGATTAGATAGATAGAATACACATATTTTAATTAAAGTTGGAGGTGTAGGGTGCTCCATCTGCTTGTTTCCATGGACATGTTATTGCTTTGCATGGAAATGTCCACAGTATGGCGTTTAAAAAAAGAAAGAAAAATCTTATTATGAGTGGGGTGGCCTCTTCACAGATCTGACTTTTATTTGGTCCGGTGGTTAGCCACTTGCTTGTCTTATCTGCGAGATAAGTTAAATGCCATACTGTGGAACATTCCAGGCAGAGCAATAACATCCCCACGAAGACACATATTGAGTAAGAAAGGTTATGCAGCACTACACCGTTAAGTAAAAGTATGGCTTGTGAATTGTGAGCAGAAAATATATACTCTAGTCATCCAAACCCATTCCAAAATCCCATTGCTGTCAACTGATGCTGAAAATGACTTAGTAACAACCACAACAACACAACATTAACTCCGTGTGCCCTAAACAAACCGGTGCCGCCCTCTCTCTCCTCTCGTTCACCTTATCTCGAGTGTAGCTTTGAAGTGCTATCAAGGTCAGCTCTTCCTCAGCCTCATAATCCTGCAGCTGCTCCTCAGACGTTTTCAGATCAGGTTAGCATGAACACTCACATGCTAATCTGACAGGCATGGATGAAATATGCACACATTATTATCCTGATTAGCTCATTTCACATAGACACAAATGTAGTGTAGAGTGTGGCTTCGGTTCTTAACTTGGTGAACGAGTTTATGTGAAAACTTATAACAAAACATATAACACATACATCTTCAAATTATCAAACGGTCCATCTGATGTACATTGCTATTTTTGTTACTAGCAAAAAGAACCTCAAAAAATCAATTCTGCTCTTTAAGGAGGGCGCCACTGAGCTATTTATCAGTTGGTCATATATTTTTTATTTAAGGTGGACTATGTAACTTTTCAGGCTGCTTGTTTCCATGGAGATGTTATTGATTTGTCTTGTCTAACATTAACTTTCATGCAGTCTTACTGTTGCCTCTCCACTGATCTGACCTGTAACTTGGCCTGGTTGCGTCTCCTGCTTGTTTCCTTGGAGATAAGTAATTCTTTTTTCAGCATTCAGGCAAAGCAATAATGGGGGATATAGGAAAGCTGTAATTTTCAGATCTGTGGCGGCTTGAATGCAGGAGAATAAAAGTAAAAGTAATTCAAAGTTGATTTTACATAATATACCTCATTTTAAAAAGTTTATATTAAAAGCTTATAGAAATATTGTGGAAACACGTGTGTTACCTGATACATTATAAGAATAGGAGTGGGTCTACAGAACATTCCTATGGTGTGAGGATTTTTAGCACCTCTCCTGTGTGAGAAATAAAGACAGTAGATAAGAGTTCAAACAGAGTGCAGCAGACACACTCAGCTTGATGTCATTTTTCAGACAGGTCCACAGATACAGCTCAGCACTGTGTCAGACTAAAACAACAACAGGAGAAGTGGACAGAGGAGGACCTGTCTGGCCTATGCAAAATGGGCCTTGTCATAAAAAACTCCTATACTCATCATTTTGTTACACTTCAAATATAAAGAAATGGTTAAGTGAGAACAATAGCTAAAATCATAGACTGTATATATAAATGGATATAGCTAACCTGCTAGCCGCCGCGTTCCATATAGGAAGTGAGCATGGGTGCGCTCCATCAACTCTGGCTCTAATTCACTTTACATAAAAAAAACCCTCTCTCTGTAATTGCTGCTGTCAGGCTCGTCATTTTGGTCTTACAATTTCCATATTAACCCGCTCTACATGATACTGGTATTTTTATTTCGCTATTGTGTCCGTAACACTCACTTAGTCCACTTCTTTATACAGTCTACGGCTAAAATCAAGAAAAAAGCATTGTATTGGCATTGGTAAGAAATCACAAAATATAGAACTCTCATTTCTAAATGTGAAATCTGCTGTGATCTAAAATATATCATTGCAGTTTTAACTAAAAAATGAAACTTTCCAGAACATTCCAGGCAATGCAACAACATCTCTATGGAGACAAGCATGTGGCAGCACCTCCACAAGTAAAGTTATAGTGTACCTTTAAACTACTGGTTTCCCCTCACTCAGCAACAACTTTGTATACACTAAAGAACTGTGGATTAAAAAAAGAGATTAGAACAGTAGGGGGCACTGTAAAAAAAACTCTTAATTAAAACTCCTTTGTCTTCAGATTATAGTTTGGATGTAGACTTTTGCTGATGCAAGTATTCTGCTCAGACTCTCCATGGAGTGTTGTGGATTAGCCCTAAATTGACCCCCACGTACACAGTAATATGAGACACGCTACCAAAAGTGCTACTACACTCATTTCTGTGAGAATGATACACATAAAGACATCCGGAGTATTATGTGATGCTGAGGCTTTATGATTAAGAGTTTTAGCATTTTTCCATGATTTAGGAGTATAGCAGGGACATCTCAATATATTTTCTTCCCATAATCCTTTGCTATACGACCGCGCCCACTTGTCTGCTCGTTGCGGATCTCTCCATACATCACAGTGACAGCGGTGGCCTGTGGTTATTGACTTCGGCCGAGCCCGTTCCCAACAACAAGCTCCAAATTAGACAGGGAAGCTAAATGGTTGGAATGTTTTAGAGTGTGCTGCTATGAGAGGCTTGTTTTACAGTGTAATCTGCTAAGCATCAGGAGGCTCTTAATATGGTAATAAATTATGTGCTTAGTGATATGTTCAGATCTGACTGTGAAGACATCTGTAGAATATAAAACAAATGCATTTTTACATTGTATGCAGTAATACTTATCACATACTGTTTGAATGTGAACTGTGTAGTTAAAAAGTTCATTTAAACCACAATATAGAGATGTGATAGTATCTGAAAAAGGAAAAAAAGCAAGTGTTTGATCTGACTTGGTTTTGAAGATATCTTATTCACTACGAGGTTATCATAGGCAAAGCAAGGCAAGTTTATTTGTACAGCACAATTCGTACACAAAGTAGTTCAAAGTGCTTTACAGAATAAGAAAGACATTAAAATCACAATACAACAAATCAAAACATAAATAATAATCATAAAATTAACATTAAATGAGAAGAGTACAGAATAAAAACCTTTCAGTCATATGCACAGCTACACAGAACCGTTTTGAGCCTGGATTTAAACATTGTCAAAGTAGAGGCCTGTCTCACATCTTCAGGAAGACTGTTCCAGGTTTTAGCTGCATAAAACTGAAACGCTGATTCCCCATGTTTAGTCCTGACTCTGGGCACCAGCAGGAGGCCGGTCCCTGAAGTCCTCAGAGTGAGAGATGGTTCATATGGCACTAACATGTCGGAGATGTGCTTTGGTGCTGGGCCATGGAGAGATTGTAATGTAGTTGACCGCAGCTTTTTATCATACCGGCTTGGACTGTCGATGTCTGATCACTGCGAGGTCACAGAATGTCTGAGGTCATCATGCTGTTACACCCAGGCCTGTCACAATAACACATTTTGAAGCACATATACCGGTACAGAGATGTACTGATACAATTACAGTAATGCAAGACAATCTATCTGAAATTGAGGAGACAAAATACAGTTCCAGACCCACTCATCTTTGTAAAGTTTTATCAAAGTTTTATCAAAGCTTGTGGTTTTAGTGGGAGAAATGATGATTGGAATGATTGGTGTTTATTTATAACACAGGAGTAACTAATAGATGGATTTAAGTCACTGCATGCTATCAAGTATAGTCTGATATCTCCCATGTTGTAATGTTAGAGATATTATGATTACTGAAGTTTTCATCTAAACGAAGCATATCCATTGTTTGTTTTGACCCTTATCTCCAACACACAGGGCTTGTGCCATTGCAACAAAACAAGCTGACACACAATCCTTAAGTTTACAAGCAGAGGTTAAAAGGGTCTATTACCGTGACAACAGCACACAGAGGCCTCCTTTATGAGCCCTGACCTGTGCTCTGACCTACGTCCTCTGATTGATCTGCGACTCGTTCAAATCACTGAGAGGGAATAAAGACCCCTGTCAGCTCTGAGATCATGGCAGATTAGACTAAGAGAAGAGTCATTCCCAGACACACACACATGTCCTCACTATGCCCTGTATAAGGAGACAGGATGAAGAAGAATATCAAAGCCTCCTTAGATGACCTCAGTACAGCTTCAAAGAGTGGCCTCCTCACTCATCTGTGTTCAAATCGATTACGGGTTATGCCCCAATGACTTTTCAGGCAACTGTTGTTATAGGTTATTATAAATCTAAACAGTGATACAGTTAAACAGACAACACTAAGCTATATAATAGGATAGTCAATAGATCCAATAGGTTCAGCATTATGGACTGTCAGATAGTGTCACAATAACACATTTTGAAGCACGATATATTGCTAAAGAAAAATATCATGATAAACGACAATATTGAAAATTCTTTATGTCACTGACACCATGACAATAAAGCAGGATAATCCCAGTAACCCACTTTTAAATAGACAGTATCATTTAAAGGTCTGCGCTGCAACAAATAAATAGCAGAAGCCGTAAAAAGTGACTTATTCAAGCCTCTACAGCTTGAATCTTATCGTATTACAACTAAAATAACTAAAATATCCCCATTACTACAAAGAAAAACTGCACACGATAAATAGAGAGCCAAAAAAATATATAGTTCCAGCTTTCATATATTGAACGTTAAGTCGGTATAGTCATTATTGTGACAGGCCTAGATAGTGTTGGCACAGTACTAACATTTCAGATTGATTTTGAATAAAATAAATAAAATACTGGAACCATTCAAGATTATTCTAACACTATTCAGGAAAGGTCACATTTTGTATTGTCTGTGATTTTTTTCATTCATGCTCAAATGAGTATCTACTTTTGATACTAGTTTGTATCAATTAGTATCTGAATTTCAATACGTTTGACGTACTGCCAGGCAGCTGTAATTTATCTAACTGAAGGACTCCAAGTATCATCAGACCCATACTGTATATGCAGATGCAAAAATAGTAGTAGTAGCTGTAGAAAATATTTGTTATATGGTCATAGTAACATTTATAGTAGTCATAGTTGTACTACTGCTTCGAACTGTAGTTGTAGTGATTGTAATAAAAGAGTACCAAGTACTCATAAGTTCTCTAAAATGTTGCCTCTTTCTGAATGAACTCACATGAATACAGAAACTTCTACCTCTTTCCCACACATCTGTGACACACATTTTGGAAAAGGACATGCAGTAGAGGAGGGAGGAGAGGGAGGATAATTCATTAGAAAAGGGGAAGTACTATGTGAGGTCATTCATAAAACAGTCGTGGGAACCTCACTGGTCTAACACCATAACCTAAAGATACAGTGCAGTAATTACATCATCACTTTAATCTTTATTTGTAACCTTTTTAAGAATATAAAAGAATAATCACTGTTTTGATTAGGGAGTCACTGAATCAAAGGTAGATAGCTGATTTTTCTTTTTTTCCCAAACTCAAGTAAATGAAGTGTCAAATAGTATATGAGTAGGGCTGGGTACTGCTAAGTTAATATTGGCACTGGAAAAAAGAAATGGTACCAAAAAAATGTCATAGAAAATATGCAGACAGTGAAAACAGCTCGTAAAGTAAGCAGTACAGACATTTCTCCAGTACCAAAAGTATGCTTTGTATCAAGACGCTAAGAGCACAGCAGATATAAAGTCAAGGCTAATGCATTTATCTGAAGCTCAGGAACAACACTGAAGGACATGCACATATTACACACAGGTTACTATTTAAGTGAAGAGTCTTACAATAACAGGGCTCCAAAGTACAGGCTGGTGATCCAGTGTCCCAGTGTCCATCAACATCTTCAAATGAAGTTTTTGTCTGGACCATCTAGGGATTTACTGTTTTATGTTTTCAGAACTACAGTAGTTTTAGCATTACCAAGCAATTAGGCGACGGTATTTCACAATGCAACTTTTTTTAATTTAGGGTGATTTTTTTTTTTATTAAGGCTGGGCAATACGCCAAAAACTTTTTTTTCCTCATCTCTTATTAAAAACAAATAAAATGGCATCCGATATTAATTTCCTGAGCAGAAACAGTACAGACCTTTAATTACTGCCATTTAACACAACAGAATAGTCAAACGTCTTCCTCCAAAGTCTGAACTCTGCTCCAAACCACATGTTTTTACTGACATACGATTGTGTGTAGACCTCTCCACTCAAGAGACCCAAGCATTGATGATTAGAATTTACTGCATCTCAGGTCATGATTACAATATCATTAACTGCACTTGTCACTTCTGTACTACTACAACCTCTCATCAAACTACTCACAAAAATACTCACCAAACCTGCTATTTGTTCCAAGTGTCCATAATCACATGACCAAAAACATGCTCATAATCACATGCTGCAAAGGCCAATGGTGATGCAGCTTAGTAAATTACAGGCATGTCTCAGAATCAAGTGAACAAGGTTACTCTTTTTCTGTACATAAAACACAACAGCAGTGATGTTGTGTCTTAGGACAACAGGACTGAGACATAACTTACACTTATACACAAATACTCAAGTGGCCGCACCCCACTAAATATTGTATCGTGTACACTATATTATTGGATTTAACTGTAATTGTTAATATGATTAGTGTTAGCAATCTATGTTTGTTTCCTGGGTCTGGGAAGCTTTGATTTGTCATTTGACGTAACAGAACAATGTGGTTACTCAATAGCCAGCATAGCCATTTTCAATTCCAAACCAGGATAAATGGGTATAGCATCAGGAAGGGCATCCAGGGTAAAATCTCAAATCTCTGCACATTACAGGTGATATTCTGTTCTACCTCACTCAAAATGATCATCAAATATCTTGTTATACCTTCCCATTAGTACCTAAAACTTACTGAGCAGAAAACTAAAGAGAGGTGTGAGAGAAAATGCAGACTAGGCTAAATTGGACTTGCCAACAAAGCCCCAAAATTTTGAAAGAATATGCCACGGCACCAGTAATGGACAACCCAATTTCAACCTCAATTTCAGTCTCTTGATTATTGCTTCAGAAATAGAATAGGATTCGTCATTAGAATAGTTTAAAATCAGCTTTCTCATCAAGTAGCTCTTTGGATGGAGAAAAAATGCTGACATGAACTATAAGAGTTTGTGGAAACCGAAGAAAGCAAAATATTATGACCCAGGGCGCAGCTGTTGTCTCTGTTGACAATAAGAAAACAGGGGATTAAGAGGAGCAGTTAACAGGAGCAGCTGAGATGGCTAAAGTAACAATCACAAGCTATGTATATTCTTAGCCAATAGTATGTCACATACTGGGGAGAACAATGACCTTTGATATTAATGTAGCATACAGTGTAAAACGGAAAGATGTTTTAATATTTAATTTAATCAACCTGCATCCAGGGTTGGACTTAAAAGGCCGTTTTCTCCCAATGCTTTTTCCCTCCATAGGGTCATAAGGATCACCCCTCAAAGTAGCATCTACATACACCAAAATTTCCAATCTTTGTCAAGATTTTGACAAAATGTAAAAAAGGATTTTTTTTATATCTAATTCAAATTTTAGCGAAAATTACAATTTTTACGCAATGTTTCAGTCAGATCTAGTTTACTCAAATACTAAATAAGATATCCAAAATCCCCTCTGTACATTTTTTAGTATCTTATATGAAAACAAAAAGAAGCAAGAAATTGAAACCTGGCTCTTTTCATGTTTCTGTTTTGAATATCCCAAAAATGGTCAATGTTGGCTGTTTTTCCACATAAAATGCATTATTTTTATATGAAAACATTACATGATGTTTCTTACATTTATATAAGTATACAAGTATATAAACTAGTATAAACTAGTTAAGTTTCAAACTTATCTCTAAATTTAAGATTTTTTTTTTAATTCACCTGAAGTGGATCGCCTTAGGACAGAAGCTGTATTGGATAAAATTTAAAAGTTTTTACTATGGTTTTGCTGCTACTTCATCCACTATTAATCAAACTACTATGACTACTATTCTCCAATATATTACCAAACAGACTATAGGACAAAAGTCAAAAATAAAACTAAATCACATACATAAAAGTATTTCTTTTAAAACATAGAACAATTAGAAAATAGGCCTAGAAACTTATCCCATTTTGCACAGAGGAGGCAGTACCTTGACCCCCCCGGTCACCTGCCTGTGGACAGTAGTAGGAGCTGATTGGACGAGGCACACTGAGTGGTTTGCTGTCAGAGTGCTATTCTATCCATGAGAGCTTAACATGCACGCAGCATCAGCACTTTTCACCCCTGACAGCGTATGTTACTGAGCCACAAAAATGATAAACCGTACACATGTGAGAGATACGGTACACCAAGGGGGGTTTGAAAATATTTGACTTTACAAGTACCAACATCACATTAAATTAATCTTGTCCCATGCACATCCAAATCAAGAAACATTAATCACTACAAAATTATCAAATGCTTCAGAACAAAAGCATGCACCCTCAAAGCACTACAGTGATGACGCACTAGTACCACACGCAGCTGTAATGCCACCCAAAATGAACATTCAATACTATTAACTTCATAAACTTTTATATGACTAAAGGTAGTGATTGCCTGTGGCCAACGCAATATTGACTCAAAAACAAACCAGTCAGAATTCAAAGTCTTCTGGGAGAAGTCCCCACACCCCCAATGGTACCGGTTCCACAGTCTGAGAAGGACTGATCTATGACATTTGCTAAACATCCTGTGAATGCACCGGGTCTGTGGCACTCTGCACAGAAGGGGGTGCAGCTGCAAACTGGCACTTCTCCATTGCGTCGTTTCCTCATATGGCCTGTCACTCAAACTGTCACCATGGTGATGAGCTCAGCTTCTCAGGTCTGTGCTGTAGTTACACACTGCAGCAAAGCATAACAAAAGACACCACAACCTCTGCTCCCCTGGCTCACATTGGTCTGTATGTTAGTTTTAGACATAAAATACATCAATATAGAGAAAAAAATAGTGAAAGGGCAACTGCCACTTCATCTGAGTGTACAAAGAGGGTGACCACATGCCCCACAGAAAATGCCACACATGGAACGCAACGCAAGTAGTCTAACTGTGATAATGATAATGAATGACATCTCAGCATCTCTGTGTCAAGTGCAATGAGCTCAGCTATTCCAGAGGCACAAGTGGATAAGCTGTTATGCACAGAGCACAACAGAGTGAAATGATTCAGTGCATACTATGAGTTTATGGAGTTTGTGGATATAGCCTACTAAATGAATAGAAGATTAGGGCTGAAATGAAATTTAGTTTGAAATTTTAATTCGTAACTGAATGGAAGTTTTAAGTAAGAAGCAAACATCAATGAACATTAGAAAAGAAATATGTCCACCAAGATTCAACTGAGATTAACAGTAATAAGATATATTAATTATTTTCTTACTGTGGAATTTGGGGTTTCCTTTGTGATCTTTTGCAGGAAGGTCCACGAACTGCACCCGGTGTCCCGACATGTCCTGGTCTTCAGCGGGTCAGAGCTGAACAGAGCCGGCTGGAGCGTGGTACGGTGAGTGATCTCTGAAAGTATCTTCCAACTTACCACACTGACGCGCGTATAATCCTGGTCGAGGCGCAGACTTTTACACGCGTACGGCGCGTGTGATGCCTTCACTGACCCTCCGTGTGTCATTGACTTTTCTAGTGCTCTTCCAGCTGCTGACTGTGTGCCAGTACTGCAGTGAAGCTGTTCCTTCGCGTCACATGCCCTCTGCCCTGAAGTCTTTGGGGTCAAACGAAGCGTAAATACAGTATGCCCACGATATTTCCTTTGATAGCCTCCAAAACAGCAGAAAATAAACTTTTGCTCATGTCCACATGACTGCAGGGTGACGTCACCCCAATAAAGCTATAGCCCATAGAAGGAACGCAACTGACAGTCAGATGAAAACCAAACAAGTCTACAGAACTACAAGCCTGTGGGCAGCGGGCACGCACAGTGTAATCCACAGTATGTGAAAGCCTCCGTGCAAAACAATTTCACAAGCCTTTAGTAACATTTTTACGCTGAACAAGCAGCCAGACGCTCTTGAAATTTTGACGCATACTGCAGCGCCCTCTAGTGGACTCAGTATCAATTTTGGATCCTAGAGGTTCATCTTAGCTGTAACTCAAATAAATACAAAAATAGACTTCGAAGTCTATAAATAGTCTTGAGTGAAACATAGCTGTATTCATGTGTGTTAATTGATGGTGTAAGGAAACAATCAAGAAGAGACAAAACAGAGCATGCCCACAAATCCAGCCTAATCAAGATTGAACCTGAGTTATTCATGCATTCAGACAGAAGTGCAAACCACTCTGCTAGTGAGGATGTAGCAGGCCTTTTGGTTAAACAAAAATGACACATGTGCATCTTAGTTCATATGCTACACAATATTGTCCTCCATCCTATAGTAACAGTGCAATTAACACCATAAAAGAGAATAATTATAACACTATAGAGGACTGAGCACCAGGGCAGGGAATCCCAAGGCCTACAGAACATAATAATTACCTAGCACCACCAGTGTCCAGACAGGTCATTTAAGGTTGTCTGTACAGAATGACAAATAAAGTCAACCCAACATTTGTGCAGCTCAGTGATAAGGAATTCACAAAATATACCTTATCAAAACTTTTATTTTGAAGCATTCATCCAAACTTTTATTTCAAAGCATTCACCCAAAATATTCAAATAAATGAAGCAAAGACATTTGTGCAAAGGAGAACAGTTGTGGCACCAAAAAATCAAATGCAAAGTGGCATATAACTGTTGAAAGGGCCTACAAAGTGTAGACAGAATGGCATTTTGGTCTGCAAACATGAGACAAATAAATACTGCATAATAAATGGTGGATCTCAGCTCACCATAACAGACTACAGGAACACAATCACCCCATCAAACACAGGCCACTATTCTGGCCATGTTTTTGAGTAAAAAACATAGTGCACTGCACATCCTTTTTGCTCTGTATATAAATCTTATAAAAATGATAAAATAACTTATTGGAACTTAATCAGTGGTTCTGCTCTCAACAGTCAATGTCTTCACTTCCCACTGTCCCCATTCTGTTCAATGTACATTTTGGACAGGGACACGGCCATAGACTTGGCCAGTTCCTCATCTCGTTTTCTTTGCATCTGTGAGTGGCGGCACCACTCCTCATACTCTGGGTTTGGAACACACTTGTCCAGGAGAGCATCATAGTGGCCATTACTGAGCCAACTCAGCCAGATCTCCGGTTTGTCAGCGTCCTCCTCACCAAGGTAGTGCAGCATAGTGGAAACTGTGGGGCTCTCCAGGCTGCCCCCGGTGGTCAGCTGGATGTTTACATTCAGCATTTGACTCATGGCAAGGAGTTCTGGGTATCCAGCCCAGGCTCCGTCCTGTGCAGCATTGATAAGAAACTCGCACACATCCCCTTCTATGATGGGATTAAACTCATCCAGGTGGTCTGCGATGTGGTGCACGGTCTGCTCCCTCAGCTCCCTGTGCCTGGCCTGGTCTCCATACACAGCCTTACACACAGCTCTGTACAGACAGTTGCCATCTGGGATTATGTGGTACCTGAATTTGTGGCGCTCTTCCAGGTACTTGTTCTGTCTCTCCACCTCCGCCAGGTACCGCTGGACTTTAGTATTGATGTCCCCTTTCTGTGAGGGGGCTTCCTGTAGCACACTCAGCTCAAACTGCCCTCTGTCTCCCCCTGCCTGGCTCTGATCTCCTGAGACCTCCTTTGTCAGGACCTCCTCAGGTTCTTCTGGCTCAGAGGTCCTCAGCTCCTCCTCATGTGCGGAAACCCATCCATTGCTCCTGAGGGGAGCTTTCGTCTCACTGTCAGTTGGCCTACACATCTTCTGTTCTTCTGTTATAGGTTGACACATATTGGAGTTAAAAAGTGCATTTCTGTTGAGCTGGTCTGACTCGAATCCGTTTCTCAGATGATCTATGAGGTCCTCAAACACGTCAGAGTCTCTGTATGTGCTGTCATTGTGCTCAACAAGACTGGGAGACTGGGACTTGGCTTTAGATTCCCTCACAATGTGAACCGGCACAGACCTCTCCACTCCATCAGCTCTGCGTATTAAGATCTCCGCAGTGGATGTGTAGTAAATAGGCCTCATGGATGAAGCTTCATAACACGAAAAGGCAGGCATGTTGGCGGAAGACGCGCCCTCCTGTAGCTGCTCTCCGTTGGTCGCTGAACTTGAGTCCGGTTGAGAGCTTTGTCCACTGGAGCCAGAGGAAGTAGAAGTATTCCCAATCTGACGTTCAGGCGCTGTCCTTAAAGTTATTGTAACTTTACGAGTTGACTTGGGATAGTGTGTCAGCACACTGTTGTACAACTGCATTTTGTCGGACTCCTTTATAGCGAACGCCTCTGCTGGGCTGTTACGGAACGATGACAACAACATCTAAAAATACGCAGCGTGTCACTGACAACAGTGAAGTTGTGGGAACGTCTCCATGGCCCAGGGTCCTTACCGTTGACCCACGCGAGCACACCGTCCACTTTGGCTTTCTTGCGTCATTTGGAGTCTGGGTGCCTCCCTAATTTTAGACTTTGGACGGTAACAGGACTCTATGCGCTTCAGTGCTGTCAAGGTACCCAAACATACCATCACAGCTTCCGCTACGGTATTAACAAAATAAGATGGTGCGCTCCAGAAACTTCTTCATTATGAACTATGGGTTAAGGGAGGTTGTCTAATTGACCAACAACGTATACAAACAAAAAAGACAGGTCGAAGAATACAATAGGCTATAGCCTATTAGTTGAAATGACAACTTTTTCTGTAATTCGACTGAAAATATAATTCATATAGTTAACACTGTAAAGCCCAAACTTTGATCTAAACTTAGGGGTAAGAAAGTTCTAGTTTGCTAAGTTAATAAGGCCTCAATGATCAGGGCTAAGATTAGTCTGATTATCCCGTATTATGAGCTACAGCATGTTGTCCATAGGCTATATTATTTTCGTGTGAGCCTGTGTGGTTACTCAGAGGATTTGATGAGACTTATGTTTGTGATGCTTTGGTGACAATTAGATATGAGCTCACTGCAGACAGCTGTGACACACATCCCACTGGATTATGATAAACACGGTTTATGTACATAGTTACACTGTTACTGGATCTGAATTTACTTCATAGATCATGGTCCAGTGTGAACCACTTGTATAAAATGAAGATTCACAGTTCATACAAAAGTTGCTGTGGTGTCGATTCTAACTTCTGTTGGAAGGTTCATAAATGAGCCTACAATCTTCTATAGCACTGTATTCAAATAGCATTTTTTGGCGCTGTCGACGTAGGCTCATGCAAGTATCCCAGCCACCAGCAGAGGGACACCAAGCGCTGTGTGGGCAAATCTCCATCAGTCACACGGGGGCGGCATTTAGCCACAGACAGAGGTTTGTACGCCGTGTGGAACAAATGAATGCAAAGAGACGGCGTTACAGCAGCTGTCGCAGGGCTGTGCGCTGCATACTAATGAACACATTGATCGTTTCTCTTCACCGTACTTTTGTCTTTAGTAACCTGCGCTGGTGCACTACCCTCCAACTGTCGCAAGATTGGAATCAAGATGGTTATAACGCCTTTTACGCATGTTTGCGTTAAGTTATGGGGGATTTTGTTTGCGTAGTCAGTTAAATTAATAATACCGCTGAGTAAAATACACCATTAGCACGATTTGTAAATTCAGTATTATGTGCTTAAGGCAAAGTCAAAGAAAACAAAAACTAAGATGTTCATTATTCATAATCATATAATAAAATTGGCTACGAAACCTAATCAAATAAAAAATAGCATTAAGAATCATTCTAATCTCTGAAAAACCGCTGAAAGTTATTGTAAATTGGGTTGATGCGTGTGCGAAACGGAAAGGATCAACTTTAGCGCCTTAAAATGTAGCCTGTAGCAATGGGTTACAATGTTGTTTTTGTCTGCAGCTATCGGGCAGCCTGTAGTTTGTTTTCGTTTCGACTGCGCGCCAAATGGGACAGTTAAGTATGCACCCGAGCGTTTCATAAACATTTTCAGATGCTCGAGTCTTTATTGGGGAGGTCAGTATCGTTTAAATCTCGTATCTAACTGTATCCATGTCAGTGCCTCGGCCATGCTGATGTCAGATTTCTCCTGTGCCCTCCGCTCCCCCGTGCTGGTGGGAGGATCTCTGTGCGTTGAGTCACGCAGCTGTCAAAGATAGCTGTCACCCAGTTTCAGGATCAAACACAGTCAATGAGAAAAGGGCTCTGAGCCGAGGAGACGCACAGGGCTCAGGTAACCCCCTCACAGTCCAACGAGAGAGAGAGAACATCCCAGGAAACACAAAAAGACACTTTGGATGAATAAGGATTTTGGAATATTCGGATACACTTTGGGGATATCTGGGAGAAAGAAGAAAAACACTGCACTACTACACAAAACGCGTTTCGCCAAGCCTTGACGTTCCAAAGTGGGCATTTTTGTACGGATATGAAGTCGAAAAAAGGTAAGATAGCGATTTTCACCATACGTTTAGCCATGGTTGGTTTTTTTCTAATCGAGAGAACGGCTAAGAAAGCTATTCCCCACATATACAAGCCATGCAGTCTATTGTTTCCTTTCCAGACATGACAGGGGGCTTTCTGCCATGTGCTGGCGCGGGGTCAAACATCGACAAAAACGACTTTAAAATCGCTTTATAAACTTCAGATGTTTTAAATCTACGTTTGGCACATTTCATTTTGGTTATTGCTGTCAATCAAAAGCTTTGTGACCGTGGCTTCATTTTGCGAACTTTGATGTCGCCAAATGTCAAAATTCACTCCAAAAAGCACAGTATTGTTTCTAAAAGGCTGTTTTACGTAAAGCATGCCGTTTGTCTCGAGTTTGGTAACTGTTGATACAAGTTACGTTTGACGAATAGTCTTGGATGAGTCGCATAGGTTTATTTTTTTTACATAATTGCCTTACATTTTCGTATCTAGTTTCGTTTATCTTGGTTTATTGTCTGAAAATACTTCCCGCATTGTTTAACAGCGTCGAAATCCATATATAGGCTAATGTTCATCCTGACCTCATTGTGGGAAGTTGCTGTTTGCCTTGTTACATTCACGGACCTCGTGGTACTCGGCGCACACAATAGATCGCTCCTTACAAGTTGTTCAAACTGGGGAAAACGTGCCATTTGTCGCTTAAAGTGTCTTTTCTTGGCTACACAGTTGATGGTGGACGTTCTGGAGTGATTTTAGCAAAAGGCGATGTCAGAATTTGCCAGTAGAAACTTTTGATTCTCATACAAAGAAGCACGCAGCCCTGGATTCTTTTGTTTAGTCTGGAGACGCTGATTTGCAACAGGTCTCCCCTCCCCCTTTCCCCTCTTCAGCCTACGTAATTACCTCATCCTGTGGGCTGCTCACACTTAAGAACTTTCGTGCTCATTTCCCACCACTGTTCATCTGATCTGAATTATATACACTGAATCACCTTACATTTAACTACCACGTCCATTGCTCATATTTTCACTTTGTTGAGTCGTCAGTAGTAGCTGTATTCCTGATGTGTATGTTTTTAGTTGCATGACAGAGTAAATCACTTCGGGTAAATCAAAGACCAATGCGCTGTGATCTTGATTAACTTTGATTAGACATGCCTAACTTAAAAAAGAGCCAGCTAGTCTGTAATCTTTGCAAACACTGTTGCCTCTCTTCAAAACCTCCCCTTGTGAGCGCTGCTTCTTTTGTGGTCAGCCCAGTGTGCTTAACTTATTCAAGCATGCAAGGTGTGCTGTGCTCAAGACTTGGCCTGTATTTGTCTAGGCAGGTTTTATAACTGACACAGCATCAGACTAGCCTTTGTAATGCTCCCTGCCGTCCACGTCCCTTCCTCTCCAGCCCCCTACCCTCTTGTTCTCCTTATATGAATCACATGGCTGGGCTTGACAGCTTGTTTCTGACACATCAGCTGCCTCCTAGGCAGATAGTGTTTGGTAAACGGCACTGACAACAGAGCATATGTCATAAAAGAGAATTTATTTTCCATTGTGTTTTTGCTCAAGTGCTGTTTTCGCTCGTGCAGGCCTGATGATGTTGTCAGGGAGTGAGACCGATGATGAAGACAGCGTGGATACTCCTCTGGATCTGTCATCCAGCGGCAGTAGTGGCAAAAGGAAACGCAGGGGCAATCTGCCCAAGGAGTCCGTGCAGATCCTCCGAGACTGGCTGTACGAGCACCGCTACAACGCCTACCCCTCTGAGCAGGAGAAAGCCCTCCTGTCCAAGCAGACCCAGCTGTCCACTCTACAGGTAAGATCCACACTTGTACACATAGTTTCTATCCGAGGGAAAAGGGCACGCAGCTTGAGTCATTTCCTGTCTTCTTCACAAACACAACATACACATAAACAGTGTTGAAGGTCGTTCAAAGTAGCGCGCTGTTGCAACATTAAAGTGTATGAGACACCATGAGTAAACTAGTGCTGCTGAGGGCTCGGCTCAGGCGCAGGAATTTCCCTCCCTCCAGCCCCTTTCCATCCCAGCTGTCTGGGAACAATGCAGAGTCATTTACATAGAGCTTGAGCCAGTTACAACTAGCCTGCAGGAGGGAGGGAGAGAAGACTCAGCCTCATTACTTTGCTGACAAAGGAGATTACTTTTGTGTTTTAAAGATTTAAACACTATTAGGCACTTTGAAATTAAAGTTAATATGTAGCTAATAAGCTCATAAGCTTCGAAGTAAAGAATTATAAACAGTTAATGATAATGTTATATTGCTCTGGTCTACTCTGAACCATTGTTTGATAGGTGGCTTTTACTTTAGATTTCTCTATTGAAAGCTCATGCAGGTGCAGGTTGCACCTGGAGATAAGTGTGCCAGCAGACTGTGTTAACCGCAGTCAAAAGCAGAACAATGTTGAGAGCATGTGTTTGTCTTTTGCAGGTGTGTAACTGGTTCATTAACGCACGGCGGCGACTTCTCCCCGAGATGCTGCGGAAAGATGGAAAAGACCCTAACCAATTCACAATATCCAGAAAAGGGAGCAAAGGAGGTGATGGCTTTTCTGACAATTCCCAGTCTCCCAAACACAGCAGTCCGGCTGCCTCTACAGAGGAAAGCTTCGACAAGAGAGCACTGCACCCCTCCAACTTTGAACTGGCTGTGCCTAGTGTCCTGAGGAAGGCCATTTCACCAGTGTCATCTTCTCCCACCTCCACGCCCCCCTCTCCGGTGCTCCTGCCCACCCGGCCATCTGTCATCTGTCACACCACTGTCACAGGCCCGCTGCAGTCCAGCCCAACAGCCTCCAGCCCCCCAGCTCTCAGCCCTCCTGTGGCAGTTATGAACTGTGAGCGCGCCGCCGAGCTGCTGCAGTCTGTACAGGCCCAGGCACTGCTCCGGTACCGTGACGACGGGCCTGTCCCACCAGCCACCACCATCCTTAGTAGCACCAGCATGGAGGGCAACCTGAGCCCCCGCAGCGGGCTCTTCAACACCCCTCCCCCCACACCCCCAGACCTCACACAGGACTTCAGCGGCTTCCAGCTCCTGGTGGATGTGGCCCTGAAACGAGCCGCTGAGATGGAACTGCAGGCCAAGCAGCTGGTTTCTTAAAGGGACAGAGACACAGGACTGACTTTGTCGACTGTAGAACTCTTTGGAGTTCGCTGACTTTTCTGCACGTAACAGAACAAAACCACATGAAAGCCTGATCATTTCTATTTTTGGTAAACCAATCAAAGTGAGAATGTTTTTTATTGGAAAAAAAAAAACTGTATCAAGGTGCCTTGGCTGTAAGTAGTTTGTTCATTTCATAGACATTTGTATGTATCGACATGTGTATCTTATTTGCACAGGGACCAAAAATGTTCTGAGAAAATGCTGCCTGTCTGGAGTCTTTCCATTATACTGTATGTTATTTTACAGAGCAGAGCGGAGCTAGACTCAGCCCTTATCCACAGTGAGACCAACAGGGATTGGTTGTTCCACATGTTTACCGTTACATTTCAGAGACTGGTTCATGATTGGTCTGCCTCGTACATTTGCACACTACGGCAGAAGAAGGTCATCTCAGTGTCTTAAACATACTTTGCTCTTGGCATCTATGACAAAGTTATTCACTACTGTAGAAGATGTTATGTGTTTCATGAGTATAAGTATAGTTTTGATTTTGTACTTTACTTTTAGCTGTTTTAAAAAGAAAAAAAACTCTATACTTTTTTTACTCTTTTCCCCGTTGGGGGTATATTTCAGATGACCAATGTAGCAGGTTCTTAGCGTGAGCCTTCATGCCATCAACTCAGCGAAAACAAAATGGCCAGTGGACAATAACACTTAACACTACAGATGTCTTTCCTGACGGAGACAGCATTTTGAAATCACCAAAAAGCAATTATCTGTATTATAGGACCATGTGTATAGTCAATGTGACACAATGCCCAATGATGTGATTTCATTTCATACTGTGCAATGTTTGTGGCAAATTGGGGTCACATGGGATTCAATAAAGTTTTGTTTTTTCTACATTTTTGTACTTTATTTTTTTATATCTCTCCTCGTAAATTTAAAACTATTATACAATTGAAAGTATTATGAGCAAAAGGAAGATCACTGTATTTTCTTTCTAAACTTAAGCTAAACACGTAAAAAGATTGAAAAATGAAATAGGTCTATATAACTTTTACATTGCATAGAAACAAATTGTACAGTAGATTATGTGTGTTCATTATACTGCACTAGCATAGATACTTTCACTTTTATAACTGAAAAACCACATGACTTCCTATATGTTGTTGGTATAGGCCCAAACTTTAAAAGTACAAATTATATGAGACAGTACTGGAAATAGCATGGCACCCAAGTCTTTCCGCAGGCATAGAGACATTCCTGTGTGCATGTGGTTTACAACGGCTCCTCCCAATTAGCATAATCCTGCATACATTAACAGGCAAATGGCAGACGTCAACAGTTTCTCGCCAGCAGCTTTTATACGTCTCAATAGACTTTACGCAGGCAGCTTACAACTCAGTATCCTGGCTCATCTGAGGCGGGAGTAACAGCTGTCTCCTCCTACGTTTTAAGAAGTGCAAACTTAGAATTGAATCGTACTGTGTCAAGTTTGCTGTCAACATGTACTAAGCAATGATTTGATTATGATTAAGTAAATCAAGTGGAATTACTGGTGTGCCTAATATTGTGGCCGCTGACAGTATAACATACGTAGATCATTACTGCATTACATCATTAGTTTGTTCATTGTAAGCTGTAATGTTTGTCTAAAATGGTTTAGTAATAGAAACAGGTCCAACGATTTCCTGTTCAAAACTGCAGAACTGTCTGGAGGCATTTCACCATAGCAAGCAAGATTTTCATATATGATTCATTTATTGTTGAAAAATGACTACTTGATATTTCTGAACCCCACATGTATGACCCAGAGTCTGAATATTTTGAATCATCACGAAGTAAGTAAAGGGAAGTGTGTGGGGCTATGTGGTAGGTGAAATAAGAATCAAATGTAAGACAATGCAGGATGACTCAGAATCAAAATATAACTTTGAGTCAACTAATGTTGAGAGAACTATATTATAACATTGGTTAAACCTCTAAAAGTTTACATATGTCCGACCCCTTTGAGCCACCACATTGGATAGTTTGGTTCCTGGCATGCCCACCTTTTGGCCCTTGTCGCTTGTCATTCAGTCATCTGCAGCATGTAATGACCAATGGGTTAGAGGGTAGAACTGGGCTCCTCCAGGCACATAGTGGGGAGTTGTGGCCCACCATGGTAGAGCAATCTGGGCCTTAGAAAGAGACCAACCCCCTCCCCTATAGTTAACCCTGGTCAGTGAGGTCAGCATGCCTGCCTTCACTATGACTGATGAGTGGATGACGAATCACCAGCAGATCTCTGTGTACAGGAGAGCGGAGGCTGAGCCAGGCCCAAAAGTGCTGTCTAATTATGGGGACCCAGCCCTGCGGAAGGAACATGCCCCAAAAGCACACAGCGCGCTGGCCTTGTAATCTGCTTAATTATATTCCAATTGGAAACACATGCTTAAGAAACAAACACAACACATTTATGGCAATGATATTTTTAATGCTGATAAGAGCTCATACACGTGCCATAACATCAACAGTGTAATAACGTTACTTACAAAAAATGTATATCGGCTTCACATGTTAATTCATTGGGCTTTTAGTTTACATTTAAATAAGGAAACATTCATTTATATACAAATATTCATCTCTTTGTAATACTACATCACAAGCTTATAATAGCCAGGGCTGGCTGGCCCAAGTGTCATTTGCCTTTGCACAACCCAGCATTCTGGTGTCCAACTCCCTGCTAATATCAGGAGCATCCTATTGATATGTTAATATAATAAACATGAATAATAAATTATCTTATTTGACAGACATTATTTCATTACAATTTTGTAAAGTGTAAAATACTAAAATATCAATCTAGATAAATGGCATTTCCGTTTGTACTTCAGTTATGCACTCTCCCTAAAATAATCATTACCAAGATAGGACAGTGAGATTATTTTGAATTCTTTCACATTGAGTAAAAACATGTGGTAGGCTGGAAAAGGACCAACGTCAGGGATACAGTGTATTATTAAGCTATCAGATGGCACAAAACTTCAACTGGCTCTAGATTGTCTCCATATTTAAGCAGCTGACACAAATACCTTGTAACATATAGAGTTTCTCTGTGGATACTAGTGTACTGTACGTCCCTTTATTCTGAAAATATGGCCTATTTTTATGACTGGGGTTATATACAGGTAGAGGCAACGCCATTGGTCACACACGGTCACATGACTTCTCTCTCACTCACACATACACAAACAAACACACTTCTTCCCCTGAGACTGCTGTTGTGCTCGACTATCATATTAGAAATTAAGGCTGATCACTGGAACAGAAAGGACCAAAAGGTGCCAGTTATGCAAACAAAAATAACCTAACATAAGCACAGTATAAGGGCCTTGTTATCAGTGCATATTAATAATAATCATAACCGCAATGTCAATAAACAGTCATTGTTTTCCTACCCATTAAATTAAATACAAAAATCAAAAACATAATATTTGATGATGAGTGAATTGCTTCATTTGGAGGCAGAGATAGTGCACACACAGTGAGGAGAATATAGTTCCTTAGTCATAATACCACCTGGAAATCTTGCTAGTTAACATAAAACAATTGAATTAATATGATAGACTTATTGTATTGGAGCTAGTAGATTTGAAGTTAAAATGACAAATGAGGAGTGTCAATAAGGGAAAAATAAGGGAAAAGCATTCCATGATGTCAGTTGTGTTCTGTACAAATAAGTTGCTCAGTTATAAAGTAGTGTATTGTTTTCAGTGTAGATACAGCTACCGTGTTGAGACGATTAGACCTGTTAAGACCCCAGGAGAATGGGAAGCACTCTGGAAATGAACACGTCAAACACATGCACTCTTCTCTGGGCTGCACTCACACAGATTGGCTTTGTGGAGGTTTCAAACAAAGATTCTTTAAGCAAACAGCTCTCCAGAGTCTACTGCAGGCTTATGAACCATTCACCTGGAGGAGCAGAGCATGACCTCTGGCCTTGTCCTACAAGGCTGTTTCACTAAGGCCCAGTTTTGAACAGAAAGACATTTGTTTCAGAATTGACGTGATAATTGTTGTTAAATTCCTGCTCAAAGTCTGACTGCAAATTTCAAGGCCAATACCTGCTTAATTTTCTAGTAGTCATTTAGTAGTCAGTAACATTTCCCAAACCTTTATAAATAAGAAATAGATAAATATTAAATGCAGAGGACCATCTGTGTGCATGTGTTCCCCATGCAGCCTGTGCATGTTACATGTAACATGTAGACACACACGTGTGCTCCCTCTGTCTCCAGCCAAGCCTCAGAAACAACATGTGTCACACTGTGCTACAAGTCGCTCGGGAATATGAAGTCACTTAAAAGGGCCTATAGGATACTTCTTTGGGTGTGTGGGGTATCCAAAGACAGTAGGGAGTGCTACATCAATGCTGGGAAATAAATACCTAAATGTATAATTATATAAAAGAATATAGTACATACAGCAAATGTACATAATTGTTCTAATGACTTTGATGGTTAAAGAATCCACAGTGTCTGTAAAACTATGACAGTGCTACTGAGCATGTGAGTATAGTGGATACATGGTTGTGTCTCATAGTCTGGTCTGAGCCTCGGGGATATAGATCTCAATACTGTCTGCACTCTCAGTGGCTGAGCTCTGCCGGACTGAGGCGGCTCGTTTGGCAGCAAGCAGGCGTTTGCGAGCCTCCAGGCGCTGGCGCTCAGAGCTCTCCAGAGAGCGGTCCCTAGCCAGGGAAGGGTGGCCCTTCAGGGGCTTCTTTGGCACAGGAGGGGGCATCCTTCTCTCCTGGACAGGAATCATAAAGAGTCTTAATGACACACCGCTAAGTCCGTAATGGCAAGCTGCATAAACACAGTAAGGAGCGACACAAATGCAGCCGCTGTGCACGAGGGTTAGAGTGCTTTAGTGGTCGCTGGCGGTAAATCAGAGCATGCATTCTGAATGACCATATGTGGCAGCCATTTGTGTGGGGTAAGCGAGCACGTGGAGGCCATTGGTGAGTGACCACTGGAGATGGACAGGCCTCTTTGGTGCATGGCAGGTACAGAAGCGTCTCATAAGCAGCTCACTGTCAGACAGACAGAACACACAGATACATGGTGACGTCAGCAGGCAACAACAACAACACCATTAGCACATGCTAACAAAGATTAGCATCTTTAATATACAATCATGAGAGCTGAAATCATGCAGATTAGTAAGGCATTCCAAAAGCAAAGCCAGATGAAAACGGCTCATATTCAAAAAAACGGCCATGTGTGTCTGCACCTGGACTTCCGGGGGGCTCAGAGGTTTCCAGTGGTTGGCTTTTAGCTGGTGGAGCTCATCAAACTTCAGGCTAATATTCTCAATAGAGAGCTGGAGCATGTCCCAGAAACCGGCCAAGTCCTGGGAGATGGGCCGCGGGTTTGCATTGGGATTCTATTGTACACACATGTACATGGACACACACAAGACAGCACACAATGATAAGAACTATGTTCCTGTTGCATGAAATCAAAATATCAAAGCATTGTAACCACTACTGAGCAGAAAAACAAAGAAGCAATGGAGAATTAGTGAGTTGGTTGATGTTGTCACAGTAACTTCAAATAATATAAAATAATTTTGACGCAGCAAATCTTTGTCAGTTCTAATCAGCCATGTTCTAGTGATACATTTATTAATACAAATAAATACAAATCAAATATTTTATCTCAGTTACTAACTTCATCACAAATATTGCAATAGGTTGTGGTACAATGTAAAAGTATTTAGAATATGTGACCCACAATCATTACTACGGCTTAAGACATTCCACTCTGTCTGTACTGAATCTATATAATGCAGCTAACACAGTTAACAATAAACAATAGAGTGGTATTAGCTGGAGCGTCCACAGAGCTCTCCTGCCTGTGTGTGAGACAGTAGTGCAGATACAGTCTACCCCGGGTGCATAGTAAATGAGCGGCGGGCCTCTGTCAGGATGATTTGTGCAGGATGATGTCAGTGTGAGGGGGGGAGGGCGGGAGGTCCACCGAGGAGGAGGGGTGGGGGGGCACATGCAGAGATGAGGTGACACATACCAGATTCTCTTCACACAGCTCCCGGAACTGCTGGAACTTCTGGGACATCAGCAGCTGGGCACTCCCCACTGCACTGCGGATCTTCCCCAAGACTGCAGACAGACACATGCATGATACGCACGCACGCACGCACACACACACACACACGCACACACACGCACACACAAACAAACAGCATTCACAATGAGGTTAGTCACAGCACCGCATCGAGCAGACGTGTTCAACCAATCAGAGGGTGGCTGCAGAAGAAATGCAACAGTGCACTATTACTATCTCTAAACCAAGCATATTAACAATTAGGGATGAAAATATGGGCTCCTCACAAAAATATACACTTCCTTGAGATTATCCCAATGATAATATTCATATTCATATTGTAACAAATTATCAGAAATGTTCAAAAACGTGCCTGGAAATTTGTAGTTGTATTGTGCATAATGTGAATGAGCTGTAGTTAACCATTTAAGTGCAAATTTGTCACATATTTTTTAAGTTCACACTGTAAGTTATTTTATTGTTGCTTTTAATCAACTGTTTTTGCAGTAATTTTTAATGTTTGTATTTATAACAAATGTAACATTTTCATTCATTTTGATTTGCATTATTGCTATGGCGATGGAGGACCATTTCCATAGCTTGAAACCCACAAAAATATCTCCCACTTCTGACATATTAATCATTGACCAAACAGTGCAATAATAAGAACACTGCATATAACATAACTCCAGTTTAGAATGTGATTGACCCACAGATCCTTAGGAGAGCACCTGTCAGCACATCCTTTGCTCTATGTGAGGAGAATGGGATGAGAAGGGGAGGGGTGTGGAGGGTAATGAATCTACAGACACACGGTCCCGCAGCCCTTCAGGATGTGAGCGTGTTTGGCACTGTAGCGTGAGATCTGTGAGGACATAACCTTGAGACGCTGGCCCTGCACTGAGCAGTTTGTGAAAGCATCTTTTGTCTCAGCTCAAAACAGATTCACTACAGTAGAGTTTCGGTTTTGAATCAAATCGTCTGACCAACTGACATATTAGGTTTAAATAACATGTAAACACAGACAGAGGTAGTACTCAAAATGTGGACTTATTCAAGATGAAATGTCAAACTGGCAATTTTTGTTATCATATTGCTGGGTAATGTTACAGTTTTATGGGTTTCAGCTTCCTGTTAAATGGTGCCATTGTGACGATGGTTGACCATTCATAAAATATTAAATTATAAACTGCTATGGTAACGGTCCTAACTTTTCATCACTCCGGACCCATGGATAGGCCTGTAATAGTGATTGGAGGAACGTAAAATTACTATTTGTAACATTAATATGCATATTTT
The DNA here is from genome assembly GCA_000787095.1 of Periophthalmodon schlosseri. Classification (NCBI taxonomy): domain Eukaryota; kingdom Metazoa; phylum Chordata; class Actinopteri; order Gobiiformes; family Gobiidae; genus Periophthalmodon; species Periophthalmodon schlosseri. The sequence goes on from KN469174.1 coordinate 127,929, forward strand.
TGTTGTTGTTGTTTAAAGAGCCTAGTCACTATTATAAATGGCCAGGAAACTGAATTTTGAAAATGCTATGTAATCAAGTGGGAAAACTGGCTCTTGCTCACTGTCTGAGAGAATGACATCATCACATTTTAAAATCTGAAAAAGCAACAATTGGAGCTACTCAAATAAAATACCATTACAACTACCACTGCCTACTGCTACTACAACTACTCGATGACCACTTTCCCACCGGGGTCAAAATACTTTCTTACCCGGTGACTACCGTTAAATTTCCTTAAGCTAATTACACTATAACTCAAATGTATCTATAGAAGTGACTCTTGTCTTGCTGAGCCGTGCTTATGAATGAATATATTTGAACATGTGTATGCTATTCACAGCTGTGGGTTTAAACTGGCAGCAGATCAAATGGCTGCCTTGAAGGAGTGTTTGTGCGCATTACAGCATGTGTCTAGAGGACAGATGTGTGGCTGGGCCCGGCTCTGCCTTATTGATAAGTATGCTCGGTATGTCTGTGGAGGCCAGAGGGTCCGGAGCAGGAACAAGCAGCTATTGTAGTCATGTACCCAGAATATCATCCAAAAGAGACTGAGAACTGATATGAACAGGCTCTGACCTTTTTATCCAGAGATTTAGGCATATAGTCAAAGTGTACCCAGATGAGAGACAGTTGGGCTGTTGAGACTGCTCATTAAAATTGGTTACTTGCTGTGTCATGGTATAACATCATACTAATCCTCAGGGGGTATTTTGTTTTCATTGTGAACAGATACAAACATTCTACTATTCTCCATGGAGAGTCCTGATTCCACAGTGTGGTACTAAATATATCTAGTATCAAACTTTTATTGTTTTTATTGCTCAAAAATACTCTGAAAACACAATGTCACTATGAGCGGGGCCTGCTCTCCACAGACTTGGCCTGGTTGCGTCACCTGCTTATCTAAACAAGTTTAATGCCATACTGTGGAACATTCTATGAAAAGCACTAATATCTCCATGGAGACAAGCAGAAAAGTTACATAGTGCACTCTTAAGTAAAACAAAGTAAAAAAGTAAAATAAAAAAATTTAAAAAAGAATAAATAAATTAAAAAAAAAAAAAACAGGAGGAACAGGCCTTTGTATAGGCACATCCTGGCATTTGTATGACTCACTCTCATCAGGAAGCTCGTTCTCCGTCTCATCCTGCTCCATCTGCCTGCACCAGCCCTCCATGCGCTCCGTCTCAGCCTGGAGCAGCTTCAGGAACCAGCGCCCGTCTCTGGGGCACACGGACCTGCTCACCGCCTCCAGCTCTTGCCCTTCTGGCTCCACCACGTTGTCCATCCAGGGGTCGGGAGGGGGCAGGATGGAGGGGTCGAAGCCCACGTCCCCGTAGTCGTCGGCGGTACAGGCGTGGTAGTGGTTGCCCGAGCCCTGGATGCTAACAGTGGAGGTGGGGGGGGCGCGGGGGTGGTGGGGGTCACAACAAAAGTCTACACTAGAGGCACATTGGCTCCAGTGTATTCCGAGCGCTCTCCCATCCAAGTACTAACCAGGCCTGGTCCAGTTTAGCTTTTGAGATTTGTGTGTGACACGTCCGGACTGGCCGCGGGGTCGTCCAGGTCGGCCTGCACCGCGGTGGTCACGCTGTTGGACCGCGTCATGCGCCGGTAACTGGGGAGACAAATAGAGTAAAAGAAATGTATTTGGTCTCTTTCATTAGGAGTTGCGGGTGACTGTGCTATGGGCTATAGGCACATAGTCACAGGGTAAACACTAAATTCAATTATGAAAGGCAATTATATTCATGGGTTTCAGGCAAATGATTCCTTTCTGATTTGAAGGATTTTGTGAGGACTTGCCCCTATTCAACGGATATAATATTTTGATTTGATTTGCTATAACAACGGCGGAACGTTGCCATACCACATACTTCAAATCTTGAAGGAATCCTTTGTCTGAAACCCATAAATAGGTGAAATTATTCTTATACTGTATCCAAGCACATTCCCATCTGGATCAATAAAGCTTGTCTAAATCTAAAAGAAATACCTCTTGGAAGTAGTAGTAGCAGTAGCGTAGTAGTAGTATAGTAGTAATAGTAGTAGTAGTAGTAGTAGCAGTAGTAGTAAAGCATACAAATTGCACAAACTGAGGCTGTTGTGGGCTAGCATAAGAATCCAACCTCCAAACTAACAGTAAATATTATTAATTTCATTTTCATTTTCATTTTCATTTCAGAAGTAAAATCATTAGTGTTGTGCATTAGCAGTGTGTGTTTATTCATCTGCGTTGGACATGCTCACAGTATAAAAAGCCTCATAGATCCCCTCACAGATAAAGATGAATGCTTTTCTGAGTGGGGCTTGTTGTTGTGCATTTTGTCACCTGGTTCATTCAGGAGCAGTGGAGTGGACCATCATCTGCCTCACACGTTTGTTATTACCCCGCATACACACACAACGCTACACCTGCGGGCTATAAAGGGGCGTGGCCTGTTTGTGCTCCGTCACACTGCCCGTGCCAAGTCCCTCCACACTGTTCAGAGCAACAGAGCCAGACATTTGGCCATGTTTGAGGGAGCTTCCCAGCACCCAAGTAATGAATGGGTCCTGGTGAGTGTGTGTGTGGTAAATACTGATGTAATCCCTGTTAGATGAGTAGTTTAAACACTACTCTACAGGATGTTTTTGTAACACATGCAAAAATGTATCAAGATGCTTCTGAATAATGTCTAAATAAAGTGCTTAGGTTTGGATTTAACTACAACCACAACATAAGACAGTGTTGTTTTTTGTTGACTAACGATGACTAAAGGAAAGGAAAAGTACCTAAAACAAAGATTGATAGTGCATATCTTGGCCTGCCAAAGTGACAGAAACAATCGCAGCACACTAGTTTGAGGTTTACTCCTACTTTAGTTAACTCCAGATGCCTACACAATATGAAAGCTGTCAGTCCCCTCCTCCTGCCTCCCCTTGTCCATCTCTGTGCTGTATAAAGAGCCTGAGTGAGAACAAGGGATTGTTCCGGACAGATCAAACATACTGTGGGCTTTGTGTGTACATACTAGCAGCCGCTAAGTGTTTGAGTGTGTGTGAAGAGCAGTTAAAGAGTAACTCCTCCGCGCAGGTGTTCACTTGTAATGACCTCAGCGTGCTTTTGAGCAACGGGCTCACTGCTTCCTGCAGAGGCAGAGGCGGGCAAGGCCAAACAGAGCCAGACAGACAGGCAGACAAATCAAAGCACCAAGAACAAGAAGAGGCATTACCATAAGAAAGCATTAGAGGAGAGGCATGTAGAGGACATGTTCACAGACAAGTACATGGTACATTATATACTACATACAGTACATGTCACATACATGAGGAGTATAAACCACAGCAGGTCAGATTAACATTCTTTGGGCTCATAGAGATCAGCACAGGCTGCTGACAGTTATCCAGTTCATCCCAAAATAAGGAACACATACACAATACTAAATATATTCAGTAACCAAAGAGCAAAATTGTTTTTTATAATTTAGTATTACTTCACAACGTTCACAATTATTCTGAAAATACATCAAATGACAAAAGTATTTCACTCTTCATACTGAATCTCTCAAACTGTAACAAATGCTCTACAGACTACAAGAACATTTTGTCCCTTTAAATGACTTTTAAGATGGCCGTACAGATGGTTAAGCCACTTGAGCATGCCAACTTTTGCTTGTGACTACAAAGCCATATGGTGACCACAAGCCAACTCCATCCCATCCAGAATATGGAAACTATGATTTAGCTCACTGTGTTCAGCTGCAGCCTGCATACGGTACAGTACAGCTGGAGCTTTTAAGTGAGGTTATGTCCACTCAGTGCTATGTACAGTATAAACAAGTCTTTTTTTCTCTTTTACTTTTACTCATAAAATTACCGGGGTTAGGAGGAGATGGGGAGGGGGGGCTCAAATGGACTGAGGTCGTAAGTGTTAGGCACTCTCACTGTCTGGGAATCTGACGCTACGACCTCCCGCGTACATGGACTCACACTAATAGGTAAACAATCAAATCAAGCAGCAAAACAAATGTCTATTGAATTTCCAAATATTAACCCGAGTATGAACGAAACTACAGTGCTTTTTATGTAACCATCCTTAGTTAACTAATAGGTGTCTTCATGGGTTAATATTTGGCTTGGCAACACATGGAATGTAGCTTGGTCAGTCAGCTGAGACCTCCTCCTGCAGAAAGCCCCTAATATTCCCTGGGCAAACTCTGTGTCAAAGGCTGTAGAGGTGAGCTATTCATTGCTTCCAAGATAATGTCAGAACTGTTGTTGAAAGCATAAAGAGCATTATAACAGGTTAGAGAACTAATTTTACTACAACTTGGTTAATGTAATTCTACTAAAGATTGTCCATAGTTTGACAGTTTTGTTAAAGTCAGTATTTCCTTTTTTTTCAAACTTCCTGGTTGGACATGGGCAGCAGATGTGACATATGTTGAGGTAATTCCATAACTGTTACCTAGCAACAATATTGTAAACACTATTATTTTGTACTCTATTCACTATTTTCTCTTTTTTTATCTGTTTATTTTTGTTTTTACTTATCTTCACAAACTGACAGCCAAAACTAGTGTAAAACTCTGATAAATATTTAACACAGATACTATCCACCAAAACTATGAAAACTTGTCATATGCACTTAGACTAGCCGTTTCCCAGTTATAAGCATAAATAAATAAAAAGTAGTCTTCCAAATATTGTTATGAGGTTACATTTCTGCACATTATTCTCAATCTCACACAGCCCTAAAAGTGTCTAAGTTTTTTTGGCTAAAACATTTTGTATTTTTGACTTCCAGATGCATGCCTTGACTACAGCAGTTCTGAATTTGCCCACTTCCTTCATTAAACAGAAGGCCAGTGTTTTGACAGTCTGAGGGAAAGCAGACAAAAGGGGCCATAAATGCCTCTGTGTCCCAACAGCGCTCCTGATAACACTGCCTAATGCACTGAGCCTATCAAACCACATGCAACAAGCTGGATCTCCTCAAACCAGGAACACGGTACTGGGAATTTGAACCGACCACTCACTCAATAGCACTCCTCTGTCTCCTGGTCTAGTATCCTCCCCTCCCACACAGAGGCTGAATCACAATGACTGGAGCAACAGATGGCTGTCAACTCGCCCTCCGCCTGCGTTCAGCCAAAGGACCACATCTTCTGGCCCAGCTGTCACCAGGGGCCCCCATAGCTAAAGGGGCTCTGACGCCACCCCTGCCCTGGACTGTGCATGGGGCAGCTGCTGCAATCACCCAAGTTTGAGCTTATAAAGAAAGAGCGATACTACTACTACTCCCTCTCTAGTTGCATCTATATGATCTCTCTGATTCATCTGCCTGTACTTATCCTGTTTCACTTTTAGAGCCTACCACCCAACTTCCTATTATCTTTTTTCTATTGTTTGGCATTTCTATCTTTCACATGTGAACAGTAGTTGAGGTGTGTGGCGCTGAATCATCTTTAGAAAAAGGGATAGTAATAGGCACGTGACAAGAGGCTTGCTGCACAGGAAATAGACTACAGTAAAGGTAGCCCTTTACTTTGTAACACAGAAAAAGGCATAGTAATGGAAAATGTATATTCTATTCTACTTTATTTTATGGTACATGATCCTAATCCCTTTGCATCCTATTAACATACTTTGCTTTAACCATATTGTATATTGATATTGTATAAATGCCATGTGTTGCTTTGTGTTGAGTTTATTTCAGCAACCTATATGTCCGTTCTGTTATTTGGTCTTGCTCTAAGTATAACAAACCTCACTATTTACATGCTACTGTCAAACCATGCCAATCTCATCCTTTTAATCTAGTCCCTAAATAAGGTTAGCAGCCCCTTCTATTTATCTAAAACACAGTCATTTCAATTACAGTCACTCACTCAGTCCTAGTCTTTAACATTTGAGCGTTGCTACCTCTAAATTGTTCATAATTCCCATATCATTTATAATACAGAATAAGGCCGACCTTTTAAATCATTCTGCTGTCTCATGCTAGTTTATTAAAATGGGTCACAGGTGCACCAAGGAACAAAAGTAGTACACAGTAACTATCTCCTACAATGGATACAATTTAAATTTACCATCTCTCATCCTCCACTTGAATTCCTATTGACTGGAATTTGGACTGCTCCTGCTCCTCCGTAGTCTGGCCTTCTTCCTCCGGATCCACCTAAAACAAAAATATTTTTTTCTGATTTACTTTAGATTCTTTTAAATTCATTACATTTTGATAAAAAGGAAAATACATAGCGTATATACAAAGACCTCACAGTAACTTTTCTGGCTCTATTGTTTCCATGAAATGTTATTGTACGGCCTGAAATGTTCCACCATATGCATTAAACTTTGCATTTATTCAAATAGCGTGATATATACTGCTAAAAAATATCTTAAATACATGCATTCTTACTGAGAGCAGGGTTGCCTCTCCACAGATCTGACCTGTAACTTGACCCGGTAGCAACATCTGCTTGTCTTCATTGGCAAACCAATAACATCTCCATGGAGACAAACAGGCGGTCAACCCTCCACCAGAAAAGTTACATAGTGCACCTTTAATGCTTGTTTAAATACAATTTGTGACAGATTTTTAGTAACCTGCACTAGGTTTATATTGTGCTAGTCATTTTTCTTCTCTCATCTGCCCCACTCACCTGTATCCCTATGGAGAGGCACTTCCGGAGCGCCTCCCTTTGCGCCTTGGTTTCCGCGGTGACGGAGGTGGTGGCTGTGGCAGTGATGGTGATGCTGTTGGTCACGTGTTGGCTAGCCGGGCCGTGCACCTGTGCGTTAGCCGCTTCTATGGCTGCGGTGAGCGCCTTCATGCTGTCGATGCTCTCCGTGGAGTTGGAGAGGCCGGGCTGGGAGCTGATGCCCGCTCTGGTGCCCCCCGAGCCCCCGTCCATGTAGGCGTCCTGGGCCGACTCGGTGCTGCTCTGGGCCGTGATGGAGATGAAGGGTTTGGATGGGGTGGTCCGCGGGGGGACTGGGGGAGGCGTCTTCTTGTATGTGGTGATGCATGACGACACTGGAAAAAGAGGGACAAGAGGATATCATGTAAAGAACTTGTACACTTGCTGATATTGCAAATGAGAATATTGTTCATGTAAAAACCTATATCACATATTAAAGGTGCATTTTGTAACTTTTCTGGTGAAGGGTCCACCACTTGCTTTCCTCTATAGGGATGTCATTGCTTTGCCTAGAACTATCTATCTATCTCCATGGAGACCAACGGGTGACGACACCAAGCCAAGTTGCAGGTCAGGTCTGTGGAGAGGTGACCCTGCTCATAGTAAGATTGCATATTTTTGAAGATTTTTTGTAGCATTAAAAATACTTGAAATTTAACAAATGCAAGATAAATAAGTTTAATGACATACTGTGGAACATTCTGGGCTACATAGTTACATAGTGCATCCCCATGACCAACCATTTAGAGTGCATACAGTACACTGATACGGATTCACTCTGGCTCAGGTGCATTCTGGTGCATCTCGCTATGCTTGAAAATAACACAAAGGCTACAATTGCTAGAGGGACCTCTTATGGCTGGAATAATGTCGATGATTATAATGTTATGTTACAACAATAACTATAAACCATATTTACTGCAGTGTAAATGCGTGTAGATAATAAGAAGTTTAAAATGTGGTCTGTGCAGAAAAAAGCTCGCCAAGTCTTCCTAAAGTGACATATTATTTCCTAACTTGTAAGACATCTGCATAGGAAACAAAGTGGCCAGTAGATTAGAGCCAAATTTAAAGAATCAAAGCCTTGTCTGGTAATAAGATTAGTATGTCAGCCACTTGACCCACTGATCTAGATGGTTAAAGCTTTTCTCTACTGCGTAACTACTGTACACATGCTGAACAATTTCCTTTCTGTAAAAATAGCCCTATCCCCCCTGCATTTGTTAGAATAAACAACAAAAAAAGTTTCAGACTAATTACATTTTGGCCCTGAAAAGGAGTTCTTTGCTTGCCTGTAAGTAGTTTATAATGAACAATTCAACAGACTACTGGCCAGGCTAAACATAGCAACAAAAACAACTAGCTCTTAACTACATTACGCCTTGGAATCTTCTTCCTGGCTGGTGGTGGCGTCAAAACTAGGTCGCTTTGAGTGCACTGCGGAAAAAAAGTAGGGCAGCGGGTTTCCTGGATCCCTTTAATCCCGGAAAAAGACAAACATCCTACCGCTGTCAGGATGCCTGCTCTGTGTGTGGCACTGGTAGACAAATGTAATGTTACCACACCCATTCAGAGCAGCCATGTCTAAAACTGTTATAGTGGGGTTTTGTTTACTTTGTATGTGACAGCTCTATACACACTCAAGGCAAACTGAGGTCTGACTTCATGCTGTCGGAGTCATCCACGGTGAATCTACTCTGCGCACCTCCCTCCTCTTCCTCCCTCCTCTTCCTCCCTCTTCCTCCCTCTTCCTCCCTCTTTCTCCCCCCGCCCCCCTCTGAGGCTATTGGAGGATGATGATAGGCGAGATTCTCTGTCAGGTTTTGACAAGATGGAAAGTTCAGAGGCAGGATGACTTATATGTCTAAGAGATGAGATCACAGTGTTTAACGATGGTAAGAAGAGCCACATGAAAGGCTGAGAAAAAATGGTGGAGTGTTTCCTGCAACTGCAATAGTCATTATAAAATACTGTAAAACCAGGGAACTGTGCCAAATTAAAGGAACGAGACTGAAATTCACTTTTTAAAATATAAGATGTATAGATCTATAGATTTTCAGAATGTTCGGATAAGATGCCAACCATCTCAAGTTTGGATGTTAGAAAGTACAATGTTTATTTATATATTTATGTATTCATCTATCTAGCTAAATCATTGTATTGATAGTGCAAGTCCTAGTAGAGATGGACTATATGATTCCTATCCAGCTTTATAGTTTTATTACATTGCTTGTAGTTTTATATAGCATTAAAAGTAGTTAAAGCTTACATAATTCTAACTTTACTGTGATTGGTCAAATGGCCTGTCAATCACCAGTGCAAGACAGAGGATGACCAATAGGAGGAGTGGGTGGGGAAAAAACAAACAATGATATCACAATTATGGTCATATCTCTCAGACCATTACTGGTAAATAGAGAAATGATGCATCAGAATTTACAGTGCACACTAGGGGGCAGATGATTTGCTGTGATAACCTCCAAACACAAATATTAAAATGAAAAAAAAGGGCCCTAAAAGGTTACAGAGTACAGAGGCAAAGGAACACACACGCATTAAAGAGTGGGAGAGAGGGCGAGGTCCTGGCCTATCAGTCGCGGAGGTTCAAAGGATCCAATGTCAGCCCTTTCAAGGCTTCTATCCCCCGAAGTCATCTAAAAGTCACCAAGTGTGTATGTGCATCACAACCAGAGACTGTGTGTGTCTGTGTGTGTCTGTGTGCACGCTTCCCCCAAGTCCCAGAACACAGGGTTTTCATCCGTTCAATAAAGCTACATATGAAATGGGAGACGCCAAGCCAAGTCCCACCTAGCTGTCATTGAGAAGTACTGCGGAATGAATGC
>KN469174.1:142253-171519 GCA_000787095.1 Periophthalmodon schlosseri
TTCATCTCTTTCTCTCGCACCCCTCCTGGACACAGAGAAAAACTCCTGCTACTCTTTAACAGGGGGAGGGGTCGGTCGCCAAAGCCTTCTGAGTGGAATCAGTCCTCTTGAACACAATCCTCCTCCTCCCTTTGCCTCCCGTTTTACTTGGTTAGTGAAGCAGCAACGCTCAAAGAAAAGAGGTTAGAAAGAGGAGATGCATTCTTTCTCTGGTGCTTGCTGTCTCTCAGTGTGGACTAGGGGGTGAGTTGTGGCTTATTTTTAATGACTGGTTTAAAAAAAGTGGGAGGGGAGGTCTGGTCCCGGGCACGCACACACACATATACAGTCTGGAGCGCGCACACACACACACACATTAGAGCAGCAGGGACTTTCACAGAGAAAGAAGTCTTTAATTTGCAACGGGGCCTGGCCTCCCACACTGTACAGCCCAAACCACCCACTTACAGCTATGCACCATTCCAAAGTTGAAGGAAAAGTTACTCCCCCGTGTGCAGTGAAAGCAACCTGTCAAAATCTTACATTTCCATTCCAAGAATGCACATCATAAACTCAAATTTCCGGACTTATTTTCCAATCTGGGAAAACTGTCCTTAAAACTCCTTTCATGTTTTTCATTCCCCCCGGGCTCTGCTTTACGGCCCAGCCCTGCCCAGCATCAGCATGCAGGAGCCGCCAGGATCATCTATAGTCAACAGTGAGGAAATCCTTTAGGGGATTTTCTTCTGTTCACTCTCTCCAGTGCCAAAACACAATGAGGAAGCAGACAAGTGGGACAGCCTATCTGACAGAGCTGCCCACTGTCCACCCACACTGTAACGGGGCATCAGTTTGAACATATCCAGAGAAGATCATCTATGAAAAGCTTGGGTGTTTTGCTGCGGAGGTACATGCAGCGGAGACAGCAGGGGAGCAGTGCCGCAGCCATTCTTTGTGTTTGCTGTGCTCCTGTCAGCTCCTCCCTAAGCCCTTCTAAAATTTCCCCCTCTCTTGTCTCCTCAATGACATTCTGATGCCTCGGCTTCCTGTGTCAAAAGATTTCCAAATGTTGCTCCTTCCTCCATAAATGGCCATAATCAAAGCAGCCCCCAAGATCAAGCTGGGACCAATTTAGTCATGGGTAAACATACAGTAAACACATAGCAACCGCTGACTAGAGCCTTAAATCCTACGCATAGATCCTATTGACTGTTATTGTGGATTAGAGCGTGCACGGGCAGGAAATCTCAGATAATTCAACCCTCAATTCAAATGCACGGTAAATACAGGTGATTGATACCATTCTGTAACAATTAGGCTACAGTGAAAATATTAAACGTGTGCCTGCAGGTGGGGTGATGCGCACAATTTGAACGAGTGAACACGTTGGATGTTTAGAACGGCGCCTTATATAATTAGTTTGATGAGACAGTAGGCGTTTGTGCATCAGCATGTTTCCAAAGACGCTGCTGGGGTTATGATGACACCTAGTGAAAGTTTTGAGAATGCAACCATTTTTTAATTCTTGCATCGCTTGCATCTTACTGACAAAAGTGATTCATGTTCTTGCCAGTTCGTGACACTCAAAGTTAATTCGCAAGATGAGGTGAAGTACGTAAGACCCGAGAGGCTTCATAAAACTTGTAACAGTCACATGAACCCAATCTTTTTCTCATTTAATGTCAAACAGCTTTCATGTAAAACAAAATGCTGATTCTATTTTTTCAGTGCAAGTGGATAGCGACAGTACAAGTTCCCACTGGCTTGCATTCTCAGACAGTTGTGACAGAATGAAGTAATTACGGGCTGACGCACACACGAACGCACGTAGCACACACACACACACACACACACACACACACACACACAAACAACGTGGCTTGAATTTATCTCTTACAGGAAGAGAGGGGATCGCCAAATCACAGTTTACCCACATGCACACACAACTGTAGACCCCACACAACTCAAGCATTATATCTGACAGCTCTATGCGCATTTGGTGGCGGTGCACACACACGCCCGCATGCTCCGAGCGCTGGATAGAGGCACTGCTTTTCTTCCTCACGCATGTATAGTGTGTCACCGCATGCCTAGACCCAGCCCTTCGCTTCCTGTCAAACACTCCCCCCTGCACCATCAAAGTAGCGGGACAAAATTACGCAGGTGTGCGCAAAAAGAGATGGACGAGCGAGAAATCGACTAAGACAGAAAACACGCGGGTACTTTTTTAATGTGCACTATGTGACTTTCTGGAGGGGGTCCGTCACCTGCTTGTCTCCATGTGGATGTTATTAGTTTGACACGCAACATGTCTATTTTGTATTTATTCTCCTAATATAGATAACTTTAATGCCATACTGTGGAACATTCCAGGCACAGTAATAAAAAACCCATGGAGACGAGCATGATGGCGGACCCTCTATTAAGAAAGTTAGTGCACCTTTAAATTACATCCTCGCTTTGAATAATAACTCCTGCTTTAGCCCGTAGCTTTGATCCAATGACACACAGGTGTAGTTCGCATGCACGGGCCGACATAGAGCTTTATCTTGCCCCTGTAATTAAAGCAAGGGCGGGATACAGAAGAGAGAGGTGCGTGCGTGCGTGCGTGTGCGTGCGTAGTAGACAAAGCGCAGAGACGCATTCCGGCACTGCGTCTTCAAAGGGTATCATTTGATCCGCTCGTTTACATCAAGCACGAATGTCAGTCAGCACTGCAGGCTACAATATCTCACACACAGAGACAGAATACATCCTGTTTCTCTTTCACTGCGCTCTCAACGCAAGCTCTAAAAATGCCTGGCAGTAATCAGCGGGATAAATTTAGAGCGTTCCCCCAAATCCTGGACCTACTGCTGAGGTTGAGACATATGAAAGCAATTATGGCATAAAGGGTAGGCGTCTGGCTCCATCTAGTGGTTTAAAATGAGAAGTGCAACAACTTAATTCGTTTCAAAGTAATGTAGTTAAATTACAACAATGTAAGAAGAAATATCTGTATGTTAACTTACAGATAAATTATGCAAGGAGAAGCACATAACAGCTGGCATTACAAATGTCATGAAGGCTATTGGTACTACAAGCTAGCAAAATGTCCTTGAGAAAAAAAGACATTTGTTAAGCTCTGGACTAAATTTCAACACCAAACCAGACAATGGTGTAATAAACGCAAAAATTATAAAAATGTAATTATTCTTTATTCATACTTCTTGACAAACATTTCATTTATTTATTTATTTTAACATATCGGGGGCCATGAAGACTGCGTTTGTTTGTCATCACATCTTATTCCAAAATTAATTCATAACTTAAGCATAGGTGAGTGCGTCATCAGAGAAGCTCTAATACAATAACTGTCCAGTCCTGAGGGAGACCAAAACAGCTCAAATAGCACCAGTGAGTAATAAACCTATTCATGCATTGTAAGAGCAACTGAAATCACTGTAAAATAAGCACATGTATATATGAATCTAGAAAGTATTTATCTTGTATTGCTTGCATTACTTTGTACTCCTTATGCTGACCCTGCCTGTTGGGAACTGCCATTTTGCGAAAACCTTTTATCGCTCTATCGGCTTAAATGCCAATACATTGAAACAGCTGCCACATCTGCTTGTGTAACCGCTCCCTGGAGAAAGCACATTTGAGCGCTGCATTTTGAACAGACTCTGATGGCCTGGAACAATTTGAGTACCCCAGGGAGACTAATGGTGCCCTAGGTAAAAACAGTGATGATTTTAAGCTGGGGAAAGCTACTACAAGAAGAGGACAAACGCAGAATATTAAAGAGGAGGCTGGATTCAAATCAAGTCAATCGTAAAAACTGGCCAATGTAATTCACTTTTAGGAATCATTTATGTCAGGGTCCAAAGAGTAGTTTATTATAAGCGTGTCCCATGTCTCAAATTTAAACAACAATATCAAGAAGCACGACTGTTGGGAACTAAATAGGTAACTAGGCTATACAATGCAATTATGAGACATAGATATAAACTACATTTCTTTTAATCATTAAAAAGCGGTGTCATTAATACATTATTGGAAAAGATTGACAGCTATTGATGAATTGAAAGTACAATGGAGCTCATCAGTGACCACCCACCCCTGGTCCCAGAAGTAAATTTCACATTTATTTTTCTCACAGACCAAAAATATATATTAAAAGTTTGACAGCTTGCTCAGGGCTAATCAGCTATGTGGTAACTAATGTCACAAGACCTATCATTTTATTTAAAATATATTTCTGAAACTTTATAAACCACTGAGTTATTAAAACATTTTGCATTTTAAATGTGTTTTTTGGACTTAAAACAACCGTGTTATTGATATTAGTTAACACGTAGCTGGTTAGCCTCTGCATTGCCTTTCAACTCTTAATATTAGAATTTTTCAAAAAGTCTATGGGAAAAATGAATGGAAATTTGACTTCTAAAACCGGAGCCACTTCGAAGTGGGCAGAACTGTTGAGCTCCATAGGCTGTGTAATGAATCCAGTTTTAATCAAGAGTGAGATTCAGTCATTTGTAATTGTCAATGATCAGCTAGGGTCTTCCACAGTCAATCCTTTCAGTAAAAGCATGTGGTGTGGTGCAGAATTCAGACTCTGAAGAAAGAAATTTGACTAGTTTTTGTGTTAAATGGTGATCATTTAAAGTGTATATTGTTCATGTTCATGTCATCCACTTTTATTTGTTTTAAATAAAGGCAAAATAAATCGACTATAAAATCGAGATGGATAAATGTGTTTTTCTGCCTGAGGCTGAAAGGAAAGATGAATATAATAATCAATATGAATTCTAGATTTCAGCACACAAAGGGGAATACAGTGACTCAGCTCAGGGCAGGCTGGATCTGAGTGTACTTTACATAGGAGATAGCAGGGCATTAGTAATCTGGACAGTTCTAGGCTTTAAAAATAGAAAAGCTTGTAGGTACACAGGCATCGCTGGCATGCAACAACTCAAGTGTAGTGCCTGACTCATACACAGATGGCTGCTCGGGGATGTGTTATGGCTCTGTCTATCACACACTCACCCTCTTTGCACATACTGGACTGTTAAGTGGCACCAGTGATCCTCCCGCCCCCAGAAGGCTCCAGTAACTCCCCCGTCTGCCCTATGTGGTTACTCTGTTTGAATGGGCTGCCTGCTCTCATGTCTGACCCACATACAGGGGGTTAGAGCTGGGATGCGGAGCCAGCCGTGCGCAGTGGGATGGGGCCCCACCTGTCACTGACCCCTTCAAAGATATGACACTGAAATAGACTGTCACAACAGAGCAGCCCAACATGAATGAGAAGTGTGTCATTAGGCTAACTCAAAAAGTCTCCAGTACCAGTACGTGGCAAGTTAGAGGACAACAGATTCACTACTTTAATGCTTTTACTCAATAATAATGAAGAATTACTATATTATTATTACAATACTTTATTTATTTTGGGTTTATTATCACATTCAACTTAAATTATAGTAAGTTACTATTTTAAGTGACATCTCTATATGTCAGCTAGGCTATATAATAAGTGGGCCTATTGGGTTGTTTTAGTCACTAAATACTAAAACTAAATACTAGACTGCTGAACTCCCCTGTGATGCATGAATAAGCAAAAATACTGGGATGGGCTGATTTTCTGTCAAGTGCGTCATTAAAGCCTTGTAAGGACTTTAAAAGTAAAATGAAAAACTAGTAAATGTCAAAAGAAATGATTTGGTTATCACCCAACCTATAGCTTAGCTGTGGCTATTCTATAGCATCTCATTTTTTGGTTACATTTTACTGCAGAAGATCGTTTTTTGATTCACGACTGATTTCTGAAGTGTATTTTGTAGAGCGCGCATCCTTGTTTCCGGTTGGTATCCCTCGCATCTTGATCACTCCGCTGCGCTCAATGCGCGGACATGCTCTGGCTGTAAACAAGAACAACTGTGGCGGTACTCACAGAGGCGAACCAAGTAGTCCCACATGGCGAGCAGCGCGCTGGACACTCTCTCAAGTATCGCCATAAAAACAAGAATTGACAATTCCCGCGGGCTGTCGGCGCACGTCTCTCCGTGTCTTTTCGCCGTTCACTCTGACGATATTGGATCTTATGTCAGGATGTGGACTCGCCTTGATCACAGCCCCCCGCCCCGCGCACACTTTAGAAGTCGCTCGACTCTAGATGGGACTGTCCCGTTGCGTGGCGCATTATAAAATATTGGCTACTTTGAAACGCCACGTGGTAACTTTGAACAATGGTCAATATTAATGGTGGAATAATTGCAAATTAGGCAGCTTGATAAAAAAGTAGCCTTGTAGGTCTAGGCTAGCCTATATAATAAATTGTAGCCTATTCCTATAAAGAAAGCTTAAGCTTCAATGAATCTTTTTGCAACGTTCCAATACAAGAATGACTTCAACATAGGGCTACATACAATTTGACAAACGCTCATCCGCGTTTGTCAAAATGTTTTCCATAATTTTACTAAAAACAAAACAAAGCTGTTCAATTATAATCATATATAATCATATTATATTATATATTTCTATCCCCATTTCCCTATTGGTGAGCCTCTGTGTGAGGGGGATTTAACGCTTCACTCTTAAAAGAAGATGTTATGTGTCCATACATTGTGATAAAATGGAAATTTGGACATAGCCATAGAAAATTGAGACAGACTATAAACCAAAATGCACAGCAAGAATGTATATGAATGAATGTAAATAGATCCAATATAAGTAAAATTAGAGAACCAAGAAAGCCCATTGAAATAATTATTTTAAACGCTCCATTTAAAAAAAAGGCCTCTTGAACACATGCCTTTAATACCAGAGATTGGTATAATTAGGTCAAGTAGTTTTCTGTTCATCCACCCACTCACACTTGTGAAGCAGGAAGGTGCAGAGTGGAGCGCTGTGCTGCAGTGAACCCTTGGGGGCAGTGTTGTACAAGGTTTGACCCCTCAATCGTAGTAGATGCACTATATTCTCTGCTTTGCTTTGGGTGTTTAATAATACTAGAGTATGCAATCCGCAGTACATATTAATCTATGTATGACTAAAATGTTTGAAGTAATTTTGAAATGAATAATAAGTAAAGAAATAAGGATTATTCTAGATGACTATAGTTTGCCCAAAGAATCTGATGAACTTGTGTTTCTACTATCTATTCTTTAGCTGCCTAAATATGCTATGTCAACAAAAGTTACAGGATATATAAGGCAGACGATGTAACCAAACATTTTTTATCACAATATATAAAAGAACATTTGCAATAACAGTATAACTGAAGATGTAGCCTACCTACGGCTGCCTAACAGTGTTTTTTAAATAACACTTGTACTTAGGCCTACTTGTTTTGGGCTATTTAAGTTATAGCAATAAGTTGTGCTTTCGCTCCTCACATCTTATCTGTTTCATTATTAGAGTTTTAGCCTCTGCAGAGCCTCCACAGTCAGTGCTTAAGTCGTTCTAGTCTTTAGCAGCCACAATTAGCTACACTCTCTGCCTCGCCCCCCTGAAAAGAAAAAAATTCCATATCAGCTGCAGTGCATTCCAAATTTCATATCATCCCCATTTCACGATATGTCACTAGCGATATAAAATGGCCCAGTCTTAGTGACGTGTTACCATCACAGAGCTACACATTTGTTGCTAAGGTGAAATCCCTCTTGCTGTTGACAAGGCCAGCCGCAAAGCAAAACAGAGGCATTTTTCAAACACGTATTTATGAACTGCTATACTAAGCAAAAGCACAGGGGCTACCGGAAACTCCCAAGCATTAAATTAAACATGGGTCTACCAACTATTACATAAACACGATGAAGAAAGCATTTTAGCCAATCCCTCAACACCTCAGGAAAATAGAGAGAAACTGGAACTAAATAATTGACAAGAGGCCAGAAGAACAGAACAGGCACTTTTCCTGGTGCGGGGATGGAAGCTTTCTAATTAATAGTTGTAGTGTACGATGTTAATTGACCCCAAACAAAAAGTCCTCCTCTTAATCAGTCTAGGGAGCTGTGTTAAATTAATATGTTGCTGCATATGTACAAAATGTACATTGTCTACAAAAATATTCAGCTTTTGAGGTTCACAACTGAAAAAATCGGAGACACCTCCTTCTCCATTCAGATGTTATTGCTTTGTGTGGAGTATGGCAATAAAATTAGTTCCATTGACAGGTGGTTGTATTGCTCAAAAATACCTTAAAACACATGCATTCTTACTGCGAATGGAGTCACCTCTCCAGAGATCTAATGGCATACAGTAGAACATTCCAGATAATAACAGCTCCATGTAGACAAGCAAGTGGCAGACCCCCCCACCTTTAAATCTTAAAATCTGAAATTGTCAAATCTAGAAAAAGAGTGATAATTAATTATAGTGACATCTGTAATCATATCAGTAACAGTTTTCAATAGACGCGCTAGCTTCCAAACTATTTATTCATGACAGAAATTGACCCAAAACCGTGTCCACTGCGTATGAAGAAATAAAGTGAGCATGCATAATTGTGGCTCTTATACTGTACATGTCACTCTGATCTGGCAGGAGAGGCGAGGCGACAACCACTTGGCTTTCAAAGGGGAATCATCAAAGGACAGCTATTTCTGAGGGCTCAAAAGATCATCAATAATAATGGACCGGGCATCTCAGTGTGCAAACGGATCGCTCATGGATCTGTGTAGTGTGTGTGTGTGTGTGTGTGTGTGTGTGTGTGTGTGTGTGTGTGTGTGCGCGCGTGAGTGTGCGTGGGTGGGTGTGTGTATGTGAGAGATTGGCACTGTGCCGGAAGGAGAAGTGGCAACAGAAAGCATAAGTGGGACCAGTACCAGGGCTGAACAGTTCTTCAAAAGCGTCATGCAATATTCACCACAACAATATCTTAACTTGGCACTCTGGGATCCTGCAGACATTCTGTGAAGTGCTCACTGCATGATGAAATACATGGTTCAGCTCAGAGGTAGACCGGCAGTACTGAAGGAAATGGACTGTTACTCCAATGTTGTTGCATGGCCAGCCAAGTCTACATGCTTTTTCAAGACTTAACACAGACCTATAGCATGCAGCCGGATCTCCTCCGGCAGAGTTCTGATGGGTGTGATTGACAGGCAGATTAGCCAATCAGGGAAATCTGTCAAAATGAACATGGCATCTTATGAGTAAAGATGACGGAGAACATTGTAATTTTTTTCCCCTTGGCATGTCCAAACTTTTTCCCGGGAGCCAAACGTGACCTTCAGGCCAATTTTTCTTGGCCCTCAGGTTTCCAAGTGAATTGGCCCATATTATCTTAAGTACTGCTGTACTTTTTACTGCAAGGTTTTGAAAATCTACTTTAATAAGTCAATATTAAATATTTAGTGTGTCCTATTGAGGATCTGAGCATGAACAAAGTTGTTTGCTGTCTAGCCTGTCCTTAATGTACATATTTGAATTATTCACTGTATTGATCTCCAGTCTACAGCCCCCATCAGCCCTCCGCTTTGTCTCTGTGGCCTTTGATGAGAAAGAGTTGAACACCCTTGCCTTAAATGAAAGTTAAATGACAATGTGTTCTCAATTGTTTTTCTGTTAAAATATTGAATAAATAGAATAAGTTATCAATTTTGTTCTGAATGATATTGTTCAAATGGATAATTGAGAGCTGATGTCTTAAACTATTGATCTGATGTGATCAGATTGACAAAAAACCTTGATGGATTTGCTGTGCCCCTGGTCACAGACCCTCCTGCATTTGAACATAAAGTACATATTCATTTTGTGCATGGAAGGCAAACTTTAGCAAACTTCAATTATTGTCACGTTAAAAGGACACAATACAGTGTATGTACATAGTTAAGTGCAAGTAGCAGCAAACACACTAGTGCTACAGTATAAAACTACTGTAACCAAAAATAAGTATTTGAATAGTATTTGAATAAGTATTAATAAGTATTGAAGTATTGAAGTACTGAATAAGTATTTAAATAAGTATTTGAATCTTCCTAACCTGTATGAATGACCATGGTCTTCACAAATTTAATGTCGAATGTAATAATAAAAAAAAAAGTTTGTAATGTAAGCTCTCTTAAACTGGTTAAGATCTATATTTGTACTACTTAAATGCATTTTGCTTTTAGAACAGCTTATCTTCATTCTGAGTATGCGATAGCCCAGATTCACTTCATGTGCAAAGGATTAAAAGTGTAAAGCGTCCATTTAGTCTGTTTACTTTCATTGCAGACTATTGACTCAGCTACAAGCTCCTCTTATTTGTCCTAACAGAAAGAAAGACACTAGAAACTAAATACAGACTGAAAAAACAAGCTTCTGTGTGAACACTGGATGCAGTCTGGTAATTATTTTTGGAATGAGCCGACATGTGATGTGCAAATATAACAGCTAAAATTAGGCTATTTTGCTTATTATTGAAAATTATACCTCGGCCTGTGTCCCCAAACGGCTCAAATGTAGAACCTTGATAATGAGGTGAGCAGACACTGGCAGCCAATTTTACCACTAATGTTACATAAATGACTTATTTAGAGACTTCTAGAGTAATAATGGATGCTATTTGCTTTTTTGGGTTATTTTTTTCATTTCATTGAACACGGAACAAGGCTGATAGGAATAATATTTTAATAATTTTCTGAAAATACACAAAATAGCGCAAATAACAACTACAGGCCTATATTTTTAATGAATACTGATATTAAAAGAAATCTTAAAGCTCCAGCATATGATGACCGTCTGACTAAAGGAAATTCAATATGTTAGTTAGCCAACGCTTCAGTCCATCAAAAGGGGGCGCTGCACCAAATGAAGCTACACATCTGTTTAAGAAGTTTTCATTCTTACTGTGAGCAAGGATGCCTCTCCACAGATCTGATCTGTAACCTTAACCTTGTGGTGTCACCAGCTTGTCCCCATGAATATAGTTCAATGCCATACTGTTGATCGCAATTACATCTCCATGGAGACAAGAAAGTGACAGACCCTCCACCAGAAAAGTTACATTGTGCACCTTTAAATACACTTATGGAATGAATATACTTGTTAGATTGTCTAGGCACAAAACAGCTTTCTCTGAGAAGAAGGCAAGCTATCTGTCAAATACCACTTGGGATCTCCCTCTCTCTAAGGCTGAGGGTTGGATAAGGCAAAGTGTTAATTAGAAAAACTCCCAGTAGTGAGCAGCGCTTGTAGTAAATCCCCATATTCTCTTCTTTCTATTCTTCCATCCATCCTCCATCACATCCTCCCCTCAGGTACAGCTGATGAAGAGGCAGCTAATTAATTACATTGACTGACGACTGTGGGTGGAGATCTGAGGAGGTGACAAATGACACTATGGCTCATCTATGGCAGTAATCTCGGGTAAGCCATACATTGCTGCAAAACTGCTCTACACAAATGCCTTATAATACATCACTCTACCAAGCAGGTTATGAAAGGGAATAAGAAAAAGGTGAGGGCCACAGAGACAGAGCTGACCTCATTTGAAAATAGCAAACAGGCATTGTACAGAGGGATCAGGGAGAGCTATAGTGTACTCTATGTCCATTCATCATGGGAGTAGTGCTAACTCAATGTGAATGACCATGACCATTACCGGCCCACCGCGGAGAGGCTGTGAGGGTGATGCTACTGAGACTGCACACATGTTAATTATACAGAGACCGGATTAGCTTTTAATCAAGGAAAATTTAAAGGAAGGCGGTTACAGAAAATTGAGCTATAATAAGGCTAAGGAAAAAGCACTGTTAAAATACAGTCGCTTATCTGGGTCTCATGTTAATGGAATTTGAACATAAGTAACAGAATTTAAAGATAACCTACTAGTTACAACACAATAAAACTGAGTAGGGCTGCACAACATATCACAATCAAACCAAAATTGCAATTGGAGTGTTGCAATTATCAGTCTGTAGAGGTAGCAATTATTGATGTAACGGATTTTACTTGCTAATCCAGTATAGTAAACCTCTACAAACATGTTCTAAAAACTGAAGTATGGGATTTGTATTAGTTTAGCAGTTGAGTTTAAAATGTGAACGGTGAACTGAATCCTGATTTGAAAACAAAAATCTAATCAAAATTGTCAGAAATATCGCAATAGGATATTTTTTTTCGAAATTGTGCAGCCCTGAATCAGAGGGTTTATTGCAAATATGATTTTAGTCATAGGATCTGGCAACCTAACATGGGAGGTGATTCTAATTTCTGATTGGATAATTGACTTTAGAACCAAAAGAAATTCACATAACTTTCCTGCAATTGATGTCACAGATTCTTATACTGTATGAATTATTTAAAAAATCCTATAGTCTACTATCTTCAAAGTTTCACTCATACTTCATAGTCCTTTGTCATACTTTTAAAAAACGCTGAGGCTTGATTCAGTGCCATGTCCCACAGCGGCTCTGCAGACTTTTAGTTGGTACAAATTGCTTTCATTTCCTTATGCAAATCCAGACCTACTGTACACAGCAGCACCTTCACTACGCACGACTGTAGCCTGCAAAGCACACTGAACCTGATAGATGGGCTTCATTACCTGCACTTCCTCAGGGGAGACGGCTCCGATTGTCAGTGCCTTGATCGTATCTGTCTCTTTTATGGATCAATAAGTAGCCACACACAATGGAACCATCAGCTGGATCCTCTGCCGCGTTTAATTGTGTTGTTAGCCTTACAGTCAATAGCCCTATAATGAGTAAATACTGCACTGCCGCTTCCTGTTATTATAATCTTATTTTTAATACGTGTGGAATGCAGGGAGTCAATTAAATCCCGTTCCAGAGTAGCATTAAATGACTGCTTGTGCCGACTCAGAGCTAAGAACTTTGAATTGATCGAACCAGTTTGTGCCATTCTTCCAATTTGCAGTAAAAATGGGCTTAATTAGCTGACTGTAGCATCCCCGGTGATGATTGGGAATTGCTGTTGTTTAATTGGTATAATTACAAAGAGTGTAGAAGCAAAGGCAGTGTGCGTCACACCGGTGGTGACTCAGAAAGTACTATGTAAGCGAATGAGGGTCGTGTTTGCAGTAGAAGTAGTCGGGGAGGGATGCCAGTACCACTAAGCATCACAACTGCATGTAGTAACGCTGGGAAGGACTACAAGGCAAAGTGGAGGGCTAAAATAAGAGCGTTACTGGCTGAATAAGCTCAGTTCTGCATTCACCGTTGTATTGGGAAAAACTGGGTCAGATGGATAAAAAGGCAGCGGGTTTAGGCTGGGAAAGTGAAATTACAGAGTGGTCAGCAAACCAAGGTCTTTCAAAGAATGAAAAGAGAGAGAGGATATTTGGAATCAAATGATTTTGGTGCAATGCCAAATAGATTTCTTTTCAACACACTATCCACTGAACTCAAGAGTAAGTAAGAGGAGTTAAAATAGCAATATTCAGAAGCAGAAATAAACAAACAAGTATATTACCTTGCTTGTACAGCTTTTACTAATACTGCTACTACTACTAATACTACTACTACTACAACTACCACAACCACCAATACTACTACTACTACTACTACTACTACTACTACTGTTGCTGCTGCTACTACTACATTCCACTACTATTACTCAAAAAAACTCAGAAGTAAAAAAAAAACAAAAAAAAAACAACCCCTCAAAACTCAGAAGCAGAAGTAACCAAACAAGTATATTACCTTGTTGTACAGCTTTTACAAGCAAGTGCACAGTGTGGCATTCCACCAAATATATCATGTAGACAAAAACATTGACTGTGCCACAACTGTACATCACGGTTAAGAATCCATAATGCATCTTTTCAAGCCACACTTAGTATATAATAAGTCTGCACACATGTTCACCAGTGCACAAGTCGCTGTGAGTTAAGTGCATGAGCCACTCACCTGTGCTGCTCTGGATGGTCCTCACAGTGGTGGTGGTGCGCGGAGGGGAGCTGGGGACCCTGCTGGACACTAACAGTACTGCGCCCTCTTCAGCCTCTTCCTGGGAGCAGCCCTTCTCTATGGCGCGAACATAACTGTGGCTGCGCATTCGGAAACAGCTGGGCACAGGCAGGTCCAGAGCATCCACAGCCTGAGACTCCAACTCACTAAAGACCGACTCACACACGGCCTCGATCTGACCGTTCACCTCCACCTCACTCACCTGTGAGAGTGGGCGAGAGGTCAGGCTTAGCAACACGTGGACCGTATATTTATGCAAGTCACACACTAACACACTACTGTGGTGCTGCAAGCAAATTGTAAGGACAACACACATGCCACTAAAATCAGAATGCCATGGAAATAATAATAATAATTTTGCTTATATGCTTGACCAGCTTCACAAAGCGTCACACTGTGGTCATTATTCACTTAATTGGTGGTTGTTTTAGCGGCTACAGTTGCTCTGGGCCTAAATGATGGAAGTCTGTGCCATAAGGCGAGGAAAGTGCCATACTGTGTGCATTATGAAACCACCCGCTCTTGATAGATTGCCCCAGTGTTTTTTTAAACAATTGGTTCAGTGCAGCAAATTTAAATAAGACAAGTGAAAAAATCCTTCACTTTAGTCAACTGAACTTTCCACAATATTCACATTTTATTGGCATGCATTTGTCCCACAAAGACCAGAGTATGAAAAAACAGCATTCAAAGAGTGCAGAGGGGAAGGGATCACCTTAAGACACTAGTTTGAAGAAAACACAACAATTGCTGTGCACAAGTGCTACAAACTACATGAGGAAACTTTGACTTTAGGAACTCATGGTGACTACAGAGGAGGTGTGAAAGTTAGTTAGCTACTCTACTCACAATATCTGAGTGCATCTGTTGAAGTTCCATTCCACTTATTGGACAACATGACCCGTTATAAAAGATCAGTCCTGTCAGTTAAATATTCTCAGTGTGACTTTATTGGTGGAATGCAACTTCACAGACAGAGAGCAGTGCCTTTCAGAAATGTGATTAGTGGAGTGTTAAGTTGTGTTAAGTTTAGCAGTAGACATATTTTCTGTCGAGCTTGGAATCAGAGAGATTTGGCCCTCAGTCTTCTTCTCAGCTTGTCTATGACACAGCGAGTGAAACGGCACGTCCAGCCGCTCCTCCTGGTCCACTTTGTCCGTCTCCTCGGGGCCTACATCAAATCGGTACTTGAAGGCAGGTCTCACTTGGCTGTCACTCGGCTGCCAGAGCAAGGTATGTTTTTTTTAAGGAAGAAGCTACATCCCTATTTCTCCAAGCAAGGAGGTAAGTGAAGCAGTCCTATCACATACATTTTGAAGAATCTTGTAAAAATCCAATACTATTTTTCTTTTAGTATATAGAATTTTATCCTCATTATTCTTTCCATTTTTTTTCTTCCATACTTGACCTTACAACCACTGGCATTTTCTTCAATACGTTTTATATATAAGATTCCCTTATTCAACCCTAACCCATCATCTCCCTGTGCCTAAAGCTTAACTGGTGGCATATTAAATTACAATACAAGTGTTGTGAATCCGTTCTTTCGCTTTACATTTTGATGCAATATGTTTAGCTACTCGTCTTGTCCCAGAATATATGCTGGCAGACATAGGAAATGGTTCTGCATGGCCCTGTTTAATTAGGCAATGCAAAAATGTCTGTAATCATCAGAGCCCCGGAAAGGCATTATGCTAATTAAGAGTTGAGGTTTCCTATCCATGGGTTTCGGAATAATAAAAAAATTACGACCGTTGCCATAGCATTATGCAATTAAACCTAAATATTATATCTTTTGAATGGTGAACGGTCCACAAAATGTCACCTGTGAAAGAAAGCTGAAACCCATGAATGTTTGTAGTGGCCTGACTTCTGATTCTTGCCTTCCAAAAGCAGAACACAGGCGTCTCCTCCCCTCTGCGCCTCCTTGTGGGGCCTGATGTAACTGCATGCAGGAGGCGCTGTGGTACAGGCCTGCTCTGCACTGACCTGGCTGATGGTGCTCATGGCCCTCATGTAGCTCTCGTTTCTGGAGCGGAATTTGGGCGAGGCCAGCAGCCCTGCCGGGTCCAAGCTGTCCAGACTCCTATTGATGGAAACCTCACTCACCGCCCGCAGGTAACTGTGGCTCCGGATCTGCAGCTTAGGTGAGTGCTCTGTGGAGATCCTGTGCTCAGAGCAGAGACAGAAAGACAAGGCAACAGTGTGGGTTTAGGTACGGGTGGGCCATATAGACAAAATAAAAATCACACTTTTTGTATTACCCTAATGATGATATTTGAACACTATGACAAATTATCAAAAGAAAAGTTGAAAGTAAATGGACTAGAAAAAACACATGCAAAAGCACAGAAATATCACCTTTTACCCTTTTTGAAAGTTTATATTTGTTGTTTGTATTTTATTTCTTCTTCTCATTTGAGCAGATATTGATACTAAAAAAGTCACATTAACAGGACAGAAATAAACCTTTGCCAAATAGCTTTAGAATGATTTTGAGCTGTGTCAGAACAACCACACAGACTAGTATATGCCCATGGACCACTATGGAATCTACCTGGACAACAGAGGCATTACATTGCTATAAGACTGCATGGTAATATAAAAGAAAGTACCATGAGTGAATGTTGAAAACCACATTCTATTGTCTAATTGTGTATCGAGTCTATTCCTTAAAATCAAAATCGAGTTTGAAATTTTAGTATTGTGACAACACTAATGCAAATACATTTTCTTTCCAAACAACAAAATATCTGGTTGAGGCTCATTATGGATAAAATGCGTGCTTTAGCTCTCTAGAAATATTCTATGATGGGATTCTTTTAGTTTGGCAGTTTATATTTCAGTCTTCCCTGGAGATGTTTAAAAAGTGCACTTTGATTTTGAAGCATATACCGCCAAGGGTACTATACTATGCAATCGCACTTGTACTATATGTCAGAAAAATTGCAATCTGAGATTCTTCCATAATTGTTAAATTCTAGTATAGTTTAAAGCTCCAATATTACACAAAATGGATTCTTGCGAGCTTTAAGCCATGTTATAATGTTGTCACCTCAATAAAAAGACACCCGGAGTGGTGTTTTGTTTCATTCACACATGAGTAATCCTTTGTTATTAGTCTGTCTACCTGTTCCACCTTGTCATGTAGTGGTAGTTTTCAAGTTAGCTACCTTTTACCTTCAGCAGAGATTGGCAATTCTAGGGCTGAAATGATCCAAATGATTCTAGTGAAGGCGTATGGAGTTTAAAAACACAGTGGAGCACTGTATTGTCACATGACAGGAACAGAGTATTTTCAGTTTGACAGAAGAACTCATACTAAATATGGAGGATTTGTGTGTTAAACGTGTGAATGAAACAAAACTCAAATCCAAGTATGTTTTGATGAGGAAACATTATAACATAGACCAAAAAAGTGTAATATGGGCCCTTTAAAGTTAACAAACACATTTTAGTCTGGGGACAATTCAAAAGATATAAAAGAATGCACCTTTATCCAATCAACAACCGCAGCAGTATTGAAACACCAGCAGTGGCTTGTATAATGTGGCCTCATATCACCTTGTATACATTTTCTAAACAACATAGGCTTGTCTGTGCATATAAAATGACATAAATGCCTATATGTTGAAGGATAGAAGCGTTCCAATGTGTGCTAGTGCTAACAGTCGTCTCATTAGCGTGCCGCTCACCTGCCTCCACTCTCACAGCTCAGCATGACTCTGGCCTCTGCATGTTTGGATTAGACTGTGGTGCGCAGGTTACACAGCAGCTGGAAGTTAGCTAAACAATCCATTAATCAGGAGAGAAACCCTAAAACACCAACGCTCGTGGCTTTTGATAAACGCTGCAGCCTACTAAACCCATTTAGAAAGAACAAGGAGAAATACAGCCGGAAATAGAAAGGCCATTTTTAATAGAATGTGAGGACTACAGAGACGGTTTTATTTATGCACATGTGCGATGGGCTCTGCCTCTGCCAGGTCTGGTTTAATTATGCATTTCTGTCTTAAAATAGGCCGTCATTACTGCAGAGAAGAAACGTGTGCTCTTTACAGATGGATGCCACAAAAGGCAAAAAGGAAAAACGGACTAAAAAGGCTCTATATAAAAGCTGTTTGTGTTTGTGGTGTTGGTCAATTATTCCAAAATGTATGTGCACAGAAGAGTATTACCTAAGCCTCACAACAAATCAGTTTTAGTTGTTAGTGAGAGTGGCATGTTTTTAAGCCAGATGCCCTACCTGGTGTGTGTACCTTAATCTTACATGTGTCAAAAAAGTCCTGTTGGAACAAATAGTCTACATTAGAGAAGGAACAAGACAATTCCCACAAGACCAGATCTACAAGAGTGACATAAGGTAAGATTTTGACATGATTATTAATGTATATATTGCAAAGTTCTATTTATAATTGAGGAAAATGAGGCCAAGGTGAGTGAGGTGCCTTGTATAAGGACACAAAGACAGAGCTTGGTCTCTGACTTCTGGGTTGGTAGACCAGTGCTCTAACCACTGACCCACTGAACAAATATCTTAAGACAATTCTATACTTGTGCGCACAATTCTAATTCTAATTGTTCACAGACTTCACATTTTAAACACGTCCAAAAGAACTGACAAAAAGACTGAAATATGAACTGACAAACAAGAATCACATTTCAGAACATGTTGTTACAGATCTAAACTACAAAGACAGCGATTAAACTTGTAGCCCTATTACTCCTACACGGTAGTAAAAGTGATAAGTTAAATCACTGAACCCCCTGCATAATCCCTGCCTGATAGCTAGCATTAGCATAAGCCACCTGGAGTCAGCCTGTGGCGGATGCTACGGAGGAAAGCATGTCAAAGAAGAGTGTACCTGCTCTATTATCTCCTCCACATCTCTGCTGATTTCCCTCTGGGACTGATTATAGCTCACCTACTGCAGAGTATTGGCTTAACCTGAATAGCAGACTAGGGTGTAATCAGTAACACCTTAGGAGGAGGTCAGCGTGTCCCTGGGTGTCTGTCTATGGAAGTGACATTAATGAACGTGTCTTCTTCTGCCACTCCCAAATCAGGGCTCCTACTGCTGAGCACAGACCTGCCTCTCCTCCTATGCGCCTGAGACTTCTCATCAGTTTTACCCAATTGTGAGCTGCTGCAATGTTTCAAAGTGTCTCCACTTCAGGCAAAAATGGCTTTTCCTTTACTTTGTGCAGAGGAACCAATAGCAGTTATTTTAAAGAGCTATTGGAAGACGAAGTGATGCATTCCCAGACATAATTTAAAGTTGTGACAAACAAAATATAGAGGTTAGTGTGTGAGAATAGGGTTAAAGAATATAGCTTTTCAAGATGATGTATTTGTTGCCAAGCTATTTTTATAGATAGATCTATTCATAGGTTTCAGCTTCCTGTTATTTAGGACATTTTTCCCTTTCAAAAAATACAATATTTTGTTTTAAATTGTTAATTGCTATGGCAACATTATGAAACCTATGTAAAGATTGTGCACAAAAAATAGTGCACAATGCGGGTTCTGTAACCTGCTTGTAAACACGGAGAAATTATTCATTTGCCTGGAATATGAGTACAGAATTAAACTATTTTGCTGAGATAGGTAGGTTTAGTGCCATACTGTGGAACATTTGAGGCAAAGCAATAACAGCACAATGGAAACAAGCAGGTGGCGGACCTTACGCCAGAAAAGTTACATAGTGCACCTTTAACTCAATTAACTGATTTGCTCTTGTAATAAAACGATATGTTATGTAGCCTATTGATTTGAACTGACTTCTCTATATAAAGCACTGATCGTAAGCACATCTAAGAAAATGCGCTTTTAGTTTCTTTTAATTTTTACAGAACAGCGCATTCTTTAGGTTTCAAAACTGAAAAGCGGATTTTGTGAAGCCCCTCTGGTCAACACTCACAGAAACATATGGGAACCCAAAGCAGCTTTGTAAAATCTTCCAAAAACTTGTTCCAGCTCTAAAAGAATGTTGAGAAAACAAGATGTCAGCTGCTGGCTCATCCTCTGTCTTCACTACACAGCTCTGCAGCAGTTTCCATTGGGTTCCATCAAACCATCATAGTGTTCCTCGGGCCAAATTCAAGTCATTAGTGGGCCCCAAGCTGTGCCACATGCTCTTACATAAGACTGAGAGAGAGAGTGAGAGGGTGGGGTGGAAAGAGAGAGTAGAAAGGGGGGAAAAAGAGACAGAGAGAGAAAGAGAGGGGGCAGAGAGAGAGAAAGAGAGAGATGGAGTAAGGGGGATAGAGATGGAGAGGGAGAATAAAGAGAGGGTAAGAGAAAGAGACAGAGACTGTAAAAGAGAGGGGGGGCAGAGATGGAGAGAGAGAGAGAGCAGTAACAGTGACAGAGCACCACTGGGGTCTTCTCATCTCTGTTTATTACAAAGCCATCAGTCACACAGCTATGCAACAGCTCGAGCTTGGCGGCTTCAAAGTCACAAGATCTAAGATATGAAAAATGTGTTTGTTCTAACTGTAGTGTTTAAAGATGCACTATGTAACTTTTCTGGTGGAGGGCCACCTGCTTGTCTTCATAGAGATGGTATTTGCCTGGCCTCTATGGAGACCATGGCCAAGGCAAGTTACTGGTCAGAGTATCCAACCACACAAGCTCACTCATAAAAAATTGAGATAACATAAGAGATAAACGACAGATCACTTTAAACCAATAATTGCCAGAATTACATCTCACTTGTCCATCTAAGGCTAAAAGTAGCTGCTATAAGCCACTTTATGCTCCTGTGCCCTGTGACCCTTAACATACATAACCATAGCCCAAACAGCACGGTATCATACATATTACATATCTAAAAAGAACAGACAAAGCAGGCTAACTTCAGCTTATTTGTCCCAAGTGTAAAAAAAAAAACAAGCAAAGTGAATTTGTGCAGCTCAGTGAGCTGTGTCAAATTGAATCTATTTTGTAGACAACATTGTCATCTCTGTGTGCTCAGGATTTTATTAATTCAAATATTATTTTTCCCATTAGTGCTAATGTTGTTTAATAGTTTATGAGCCCGCTGGAAAACGTTCCTTTTCTGAGACAACGCTGACTTATGCAACACCAAACATCTGAAAAGAACGAAAGGATAAAGTGTGTCTTCTAACCTCAGATGATTCAAAGGGAATAGCTTAGGGGAGAAGAAATATTTGATATGCGGGGCCCACAGTGTACCGCCGAACATGACATTTATTTTTGAAGCAACTGCTCAGCAAATAAACCCATGTCGTGTATTCTCATTCTGGGTTCACTCGGTCGAACAACTTTTCATCAAATGTGTAAAATGCGCACTAGGACTGGAGTTGGACTATTTGTTAGTCACTCAATAGAGGCTGATGTACAACAGCAAATAACTGTTTCTTTCACTGCCAATTATGTGTCAAGACCTGAGTAAAGTTATACAGTGTAACTTTTTGCATGAACTAAATTGTATCCTTACAAAGTGTATTTCAATAAATGTCAGTATTGTGACTATAAGTCACTATATATGTTTTCTATTCAGGTAGTGCGCCACCTGCTGCTGGTCTCCATGGAAATGTAATTGCTTTGCCTGGAACACTCCACAGTATGGCATATATTACTGAGAAGAATATCTAGAAAAATATTCCCTCTGTGAGCAGGATTGCCTCTCCACAGATGTGATCTGTAACCTGCTCTGGTGGCATCACACACTTGTCTCTACAGAGATAAGTTTAATGCCATACTGGTGGCATTATTCCAGGCAAAGCAATAACATCTCCATGGAGACAAGCAAATGGCAGACCCTCCACCAGAAAAGTTACATAGTGCACCAGGAGTCATCAGATTAACCCTTTGAGCCAGACCCAAACCTGCACAAAAAGTTATGTAAAAAAAACAACAATACAAAACCTAAATATATAACGTATGCAAAATATGTTCTTGGACACCATAGTAGAAGCCAAAAGTAAAATGGATCAGACCTGGACGACAGAGGGATTACTCAGACTTCTTGCACCACCACAACAGTTTTTTCACTGTTCTCACAAGATTTTTCAAAGACATTTTATTATTAACTATGATAACATGCATAATAATTAGATGGAATGATGAAAACCTACTACATGTTATCTCAATATACTCTCATGTTCCTGTACATTCAAATGTTGTGTTGAATAACTCACTTGAGCGTTGTCATCTCTGTGAGCGATGGTTGCGTTGCCTTCAGGTAGCTCGCCCGTCGCGCTTGGACTTTGGGAGAGGGTTTGGGGCTGCAGTCCGAGTCTCCGCTGTCCTCCTCTGCCATGGCCTTAATGTAACTTCCACTGCGCATTCTCCGACATGGGATCTCATCATCTTTTCCCAGAGGAGCGAATCCACCCCAGTCATCTTGAGGCACCTGTTCATAAACATACCTAAATACATTTCCATAAAGAAACTAAACTAACAAAATCCAATCCAGGTTCAATATATATAGATACTACCATGAGCGTTTGGCTACAGAAGCCTATTTCCTGAGCTCCTTGCAGAATATCAATTGAAAGCATTTAATTGTTTCGACAAAGCATCGCAGCAGTCTGGCCCCTGTCTGCTTTTCCTGACTTTTCACACTCGCTAATGAAGGTAAAAATAAAACGCCCCAACCTATCTCTAAAAAGGAGAGAGAGGGAGACAAAGATAGACCGGGGAAGAGCCAGGCAAAACAAAGGCGTTTTTGTTGAACCCAACCATAGCAGTGCCATCGTGAGAGGCTGTTAGGGCACCGGCTCCAAGAGAGAAAGAAATAAGATACAGGCCTAAAAAAAAGTGATCATTCAACAGGCGAGTGCGTAGCTAGGAGACCGACCTGACCTTGATGCTACGGACAACAACACTTTACGCGCAAGTCTTGACAAGCAGTTGACGTCAAATAAATTTACTGCCATTGAGAAAACAGAGGCAAGTTAATGATGTCACGCTTGTTTGTTGCGATATCCTCCTTTAGCTCAGGTTGAAGACGTTTTAGGGTGGTTGTACCCAATTTTTGTCTTTGTAGTTAAGTAAAATTTCACTTGCCCCAGTACAGATATGTTGTAAAAAATGTTCTTAAGGTAGAAAATGAGACTACTGTGTGTTGTCTGCATCTAATTATAAAGCGTTTTATCCTCTGAGAATCAACATGCTAGTCGTTGTTAGCATTACCTTGACAGCACAACTCCACTTTGGCCTCTGAAAGTTGTGAAAAGAGCAAATAACTTTCCGCAGTGAATAATTAGGATGCTTGTAATGAGTGAGGAAAGTGAGAAACTGCAACTGCAAACAGTTTAAAATGAACTACTTCTGTTTTTCAAATTTTAAGAAAGTGAAAAAGAGTAAAAATCAAGTACAGCGCCTTTAACCTGTGTGAAAGAATGGTGTGGCTGTTCCCATTCAAGCCACCTTTACAAAGTCAAGAAAGGAAATCCGGTTAGAACACGGCACAAACTTTCGTCTCAAATCTCCTTGTTTCTAGGTTGTTAAAATTCACAACCACACTGGACTTCTCAGGGTGCTAATGCGTCTGTCTTTTATTTGGTCCAGAGTCTGGCCTGATCTGCACTCAGTTGTTCCATTTCCAATTGTAAACACATGTTTTTTATACAGCCTCCTTGCTTTTCTCTTTACCTGTTTCCTTCAGTCTCTCTTGGGGGAAATGCTTATAGCTATGAGGTAAAACATTTTATTTTCCCAAAAACAGAAAGTGTAAGCAGGACGGTAGGAGCACAGGGCTGGTCTGTGTGATAGTAAGTGGAGCTCACGGCTTAGGGAAAGGGGCTTATTATTTCTGCATTTGTTTGTCTCTTTGTGATCTCCCAGCAGCGCACAACCCAGCCTCAGTTAATAAAAATAATGTGATCCTACACACCTTGTTAAAAATTGTGCTAATATTTGAGTCATAAAATAGAATTAGCTTTAAGTTGGCCCATAAAGCCTCTTTTCCACTGGCACGGTTCGCTTGAATTATACTCGGAATTGTATGGCCGATCTCAGTGATTAACAAAAAGACATTTAGTAGTTCCAAGTTGTGGCGCTGTGGGATGAGGCTAAAGCTAACGTAGACACATAACTTCTTCCGGTTTATCATCAGCTTTTCCGGCATTATTTCATTTCTCTGTCAAGTTTTAACCTCTCTTCATGCACTGATAACATTATATTTACAATCTTCATACGCGAGTGGCATGCATCAATAAACAGGAAGTAGCTGTTGCATTCTTGCTAGATTTGTTTTGTAGAGCATGTCAGCTCAACATTTAAGTTGCCAAAAAAAAAAAGAAAATCATTTAAGTTGCCATAGCTGGAAATACAGCTGTTTATCACAAGATCAGAGAAATTATTATTAGGCCCTGAACACAAATGTGTGGGAGCCCTTTTGTATTCGTACAATTTTGAGAAAAATCGCAAAAAGTCAAGCAGTAAACAAAAATGTATAGACAAGTAAGTGGTATACAAAATTTCAGTTTAGTGAGCTCTACTTTTGAGTGAAGACCCTGAGAAAAAATATTGAAAGACAGCTCAGTAGTGCCACCACAAAAAATTGCCCCAATGGGAGCCCGGCCCAGAAAAAAGTCGTTGTAGACAAATGAAACTTAGAATTGAAAATAGAACATGTCAAGATGTGAAAAATTATATTATGTCCCCGCCCTAAACCCTACAGGAAGTTGGCCATATTGGATCAAACCCGGGATTGACAAAATCACTCATCATAATCTTTTAACATCCTCCAATAGTTTTCATCAAAAACCTTGGTCAAAAGACACAAAACCCATGTGCAACAAAATGTTATCAATTACATTTTAAATAAAATGTTGGGTGTGGTCATGGCAATTTTTCAACAAAATGTAAATTTTTTGAAAAATAAAAAAAATTCTCTGTTTCACAATCGTCGGATTAGAATGGACTCAATGAAGCGCGTGTGCACATTTCGGAGGTGGACATAATACAAATTAAGGCTCTATCTTTTTAAGACTCTATAGTGCCCCCATCACATTTTATTTGAAAAAAATCATAAAAGCCAATTTATTTGTCAAGGACTGGTGAAAGAATTTACAGAGAGGCTCTTCATAATGGGGAACAAGCTGATGAAGTCACAGCATTCTAACTTTTATCGTTGAGCGTAAAAAATTTGAGAAAAAAAAAGATTATGATTATTATGATTATTATTATTATTATTATTATTATTATTTCTTTCCACCAAGTAAATCACTCCTGAGAGAAAGAAAAAATGCTCAAAAACTCTTGAATATCTGCACAAAATAAGAGATCGACTCAAATTTTATTTACATAACGTTGCCAAGAGTCTTCGTTAGGTATGGGTCAATAAACTATAATATCGTTTATCATGATAAAAAGGGCAGACAATAATCGTTCATGGTTTATATAAGTTTATATAATTGTGATAATCACCAACAAAGATAATCGCCATTACAATACCAGAAACTGCAGAAAAAACACATTCTCCATGATGATCTCTTCTAGATCATTGTTGTTTTCACTTATAACAAAGTACAACACTACAGCAGTTGTTTAAATAAAGAACCTGTTCATAATATTAAAATTATAATTATTCATATCCAGAACATTTTTAAGTGTCAGCAATTTTAATAATTATCGTGATATAATCATTAATCTGAATTACTTTGGCCATGATAATCGAGACTCAAAATTTCAATATCGTTCCATGCCTAGTTGCAGCATAACTCAATGGCGCCCTCTGGAAAGTTAAAATACATTATATGATAGCATACCAAGACAAAAAAGTACATCAGCCATATTGGGTCAAACTTGAGACGTCCAAAATCTAGACCTCACAAATTTGTCCTGGGGTTCTGATCCGACGGACTCCAAACTGAGGAAGCATCATCAAGACATATCTGGGGTCAAAAGTTGTTAAAAGAATTTACACAAGTCTCAGGGTGTGGTCATGATGAACTCTTAACGAAGCGACCATTTTGAAAGTATAAGATCCCTGTAACTTTTGCAAAAATGGTCGGATCTGGACGGACTCAATGTAGCATTTGTGTGTTTTTGATGGCCTGGACATAATGTCATGTGAATTAAACTTGTATCTTTAAAAGTAGCTCTTCAGCGCCCCCTGCAAAGTTAAAATGGGCCATAAACATTTATTTCCAACATCACACCGGAAATACTGAATGACATGCCAAGATAAGGTTGATATGCAGCTGTCCCACTGTGACGTGCCCTTCTGCAGTCACAAGAGTTGTGAGGATCCTTTATCACTGCTTGCAGTTTTAATTAATTATTATTATTATTATCATTGTCCCCATTGAAACTAATGGATAAAATAAATCAAACGTAGCCTACATTTACTGTTCACTGATGGCAAGTGGATATTCCTCTGAGGGGATATGGGCAGAATGACTGGTGTAATTTTAGAAAATAAATAAAAGATGTTTTACAAATTAGAACTACATTTAATGTTACATTAGAACTACATTTGATTAGATGTAAACTACATAACTGAGTTGAATGTACTTGTAATTTGTTTAAAAAAAATTTGTCTATCTAGATACTTTATTGATCCCCAAGGAAATTCAAATGATGAAATCATGAAGCTTGCAGTGTTTTGAACTGTTTATTGGTCATGACTTTATGTCCTGTCACGTTCACATTTTGTATTAATTATTGTGTGTGTGTGTGTGTGTGTGTGTGTGTACTAGCTGTCTGATTTTACTGGCCATGTAAATGTACCTTCTGTTTGCATGGCATTTCAATAATCTGATAACTCCAGAAATCAGATAATGATCATATTTCTGGAGTGCCAAGCTCAAGCAGTTAACCAAGCTCAGAGTGGAGTGGAGACACTTGCGGCCCATACCCATCCGCTCCAACGTGAACCAGTGGAAACAAACACCACTAAACTGAAATTTGAATGGTGATAATCAGCAAATTGCAAAGGCTGCAATTATTTAAATGAGCTTTCCTAATGCTTCCTAGCCATCTAATTATTCACTGTAATGAGTTTATAAGCACTTGTTACACCTTTCAGAGGCCACAGCGTAATTTTGGCATCACTCCACTGCTAACAACAACTAGTACGCTGACAGTGCAGCAGCCTACCTGGTTCTAAGACAGTAAAAATGCTTAACCATATGCAGACACCACATAGCGGTCTCATTTTGACCCTACAAGCAATACAGTATATTTGGACTGGGGCAAAACTTTGCTACATGAAAAAGTCACTTTAAGCACCTGTACATCTCATAATAGTAATTTCAAATAATAATGCCATGGTAACAAAATACTCTCTCTATAGGATCTTATCAATAATAAAAACTGCAATGGGTGTAGTTAAGATCACATGTGATTCTTAGTTTGGTGATTACAGTCTCCTCTCTCTAATTTCAATATTTGTGGACATCTTTTAAATGTGGTCTCATGGTTGTTAAGGGTGATGAGAGATAACACAGTGCATAGGAGTAAGTGCAGTAACACAATAATCAACATGCCTAACAGTGAAAGGCAAGTATGCTATCATTCATTCAGAGATGACGATATAAACAGTGACATGCTCGTTCATGCACAAACACATGACAGCGCCCAGTGACTGGTGATAATGAGAGACAAGATGGAGGGACCTGTCCACTTGTCCCCTAGCGCCCCCTGTCTGCTCAGCATGGAACAACACACATACAAACACAGACAAGAGCAGCTGGCAGTAGATGATGCATGAAGCTTGACATGCCAGAGGTAGAATCCTGGGATCTCCTACCTGTAGAAAGTGGCAGGTGCGCCCTTGCTCTGCTTTGACTAGAGCCTTATCTAGGTTGACCGAGGCTTTCTGGTAGACCTCCCTGGCCCTGCTCACCGTCAGAGTGGATGACCATGAGCTCTTCTTCACCTGCACGGGACCCTCCAACGCAGGGACCAAGGGTAGAGCGGAGCCGCCCCCTGAGCAGGAGGAGCACTTGACGTCATTGTTGCTGCGCGATGTCTTCAGGGAGTGGGCGCTGATGGTGTTGTAGGATTCCATGAAGTATTGCGACTGAGATTTGTCCGGATGCCTTCCCATGGTCATGACCCCAGAAGGGATGCCACCGCCGCTGCTCCCATGGTGGTGATGGTAGAGGCACATCTCACGATCCAGTGTGTCGTCCGAACTCCAGTATCCCGATATCGCCGTTCGCATTTTGGGTTCGGACTTGGAGCGGTCTTTGCTTTTACTCCTCTTGCTGTGCTTGAGAGTTCCGGAGGAGGATGGAGGGTCATCTGGGCTAGATTTGCTGCCGTTCATCTTCCCGCTGCCCCCTCCTCCTGGCCCGGATCCTGGTCCCTCCAGAGAGTGTGACTTGGTGAATAACTTTTGGACGGAGTGGACAAGATGGCGGATGCGACCGGGGCTATCGCTGCGTTGGTGTTCTATAGCTGTCCGCTTGTATTGCAGCGTGTGGTAGCCTTCTCTCCGCACAGGCCCTTGGTGTTCAAACTGCTCTACCGCATTCGAACGATTATTATTGGCACCTCCAGCGTTCCCTTTAGCGTTCCCCGTATAAGGCACCACCGCGCTGCACTCGTTTTTAAGCTCATGATGCGAGCTGTAGTGTCTGCGCGGGAAGGTGCAGCTAGCGAGGTCAGGATAGGGCGCGCAATCTGGCCCAAAGGAATTCTTTTGGGAGAAGCACGAGTGGTCGGACGGGTGAGGCTCTGGGGAGGTGAGGAAGTAGGAGCGCCGATCTCCGTGGCCCAGTGTCATGGAGTCGTAGGAGGGGTCACAGGTCACATGGTGGTGACTGCGGCTGGTGGACAGGCCTTTCATCGTCATAGTGACTGAGGGCTTGAGGTGCACATCCAACAGGAAGTCTGGCCCCACGTCAACTCTGCAAACACACAAAGGTATTAGAATAAACAGGCAAGCCAAGATGCTGACAGAATTATAAATATCTTTTATTTGCTTAGATTCAGAGCGTGGCTGCCTTGTCTCCCTTAATTTGAAGAGTACACTTTTTGGCACCCCTTCACACTTGAGAGAACTTGCTGATGCTGACGAGAGGAGAACCCTTTCTTCTTTGCCAGTATTTTTGTCCTTCAAAACTTCAAAACGGCCGCATCTAAATATAGCAACTCAGCATGTGATCTCTGACATCCAAATCTGTCCTCCAGCTATCTCTATCCCTTCTCCATTTGCCTGAGTGGATTTCAGTGAAAAGGTGACACAAGATAGTAGGAAGCGGAACAAAGCTTGGATCTATTTTTGAGCTCTAATTTGTGCTATAAAAAGCCAACATTAAGATATGACAAGATGTAACGGCACATAATGGACTCTTTTCCTAACAAAACAATGGCATCTTTTAAGGTATACTAGTAGTCTACACCCTTTGTGGGCAGGAGGGGCTGGCTGGTGAAACCACTGGCTGGGGGGCCAACT
>JACM01021776.1:0-17526 GCA_000787095.1 Periophthalmodon schlosseri
AACTAGTCTTGGTCAGCACTACCTCAGCCGGAGGAGTTGAACTAGTTGCACCTCCCACTTGTTTTGCCCTGTGGTAAATTCCAGGCAAAGCATAACATCTGAAGATATGAATGGACTTACTTTGATCTGAAGTCTGGATTAACTGTACAATAAACTACTCTTCATCAAAATCTCTCTCTCCCCACATCAGCTGATACTTAAAAAAACACTTGAATGCAGCCTTCTGCTTCATTCTGGCTCTGTACCATGTTGAAATACACCATCTCAAAGTGCTAAATGAACCTCTTGCACTTTTTGCACTTTTCTTGCACAAAAGTGTAAACCTTATCTCTCCTCTGTTCATAATTGAGACAGAAGATTCAGCGGCGCAGGTCTGTCTCTCAGTGTAATAGCTGCTTCCTGTTAGAACAACGGCTGTGCTCAAACTCTCAGAGCGCTTCATATGAAAGACTGCAGCTAAAGATGGAGGCGCTGTACCTGATTCTTACTGTCTCAAAACATGAAAAACAGAACTAGTTCATTTTAAACGGTTTGCAGTGGTCCAAAGTTATTCCTCACATTCAGAGCATCCTAATGATTCACCATGATGAGTTTATAAACACTTTTCACAGCTTTCGGAGACAAGAGCTTTTCAGAAAATAAAAGGCCTTCTAATGTGATGCAGCCCGTACACTTTAGACGAGCATTACATACGCCCTCTCTAACTCACCTGGCTTCAGAAATTCGATGTGCAAAGCATCCTCTTTATCTTTTGCCGCATTAGTTTGTCAAATCCTACTTTTGTAACTATCAAAATTTCCAAATAAAAATAGATAAACATAGAGGATAGTTTTAGATAGGCTTCTTGGGGTGATTTGAAACAATATTCAGCCATGTTTCAGCTCTATCAGGCATGATTCCAAAGCTAAGCAAATTGTACATTGAAACTCATCCCATTCAAATTCAGTTTGTTATTTGAACCCAGCAAGAATAAATGATAATGTTATAAGAGATGAGATGATGCACAGTGTTTAACATGATTATTGGTAAAGATTTATTCTTCAAATATATGCCAAAGATGCAGATCACACCTCAGAGGCTTCACACTTCCACACAGTTCAAGACCAGTACCAAAATGGGACTAAACCAGGACTAAACCAGGACTAAACCAGAATTATAAGATGACCCAACCAGGTCTACATCAGGACAAAACTGAAGTCAAACCTGGCAGTTCATGGGGTTGTTCCATGAATTCTTTGTTTACTTTTTAAAATATAGTTTCATAGTACAGTTTGCTTGTGACAAAGATGGCAGGTTTTCTATTAACAGGCATTTATGACCTCCAATCTCAAAGCGCTTTCCATTTTCAGTGATTTCATTATTAGTGATGTACACTGTAGGTAAAACGATAACATCTCCATGATAGATAGATAGACTCAACTTCGATACTAAGGAATAAAGGAATAGACTTGATGCTCGACACTCGATTCCGATACCACGATGATAATAAAAACACTCTTTTTTTAGAAAATAGAATGTGATTTTCAACATTAAATCGTAGTATTCTTTTACATTATCCATAGACTGTATAAAAAAGTGGACTAAGGGAATGTGACATCACTCATAGCGTTCAGTTCCAGTCAAATGAAGCTCATCGAGGCTAGCGGGGCGAATTTGGAGCCGAGTTCCATTTTGGAGTTCCATGGGCGTATACTAGTCTATGTGTCTTATACTTGTGAAAGATACAGCTCAACATCATTCTAAAGATATTTCGGAAAGGTTCATTTCTGTCCTGTCAATGGGACTTTTTTAGTGTCGATACCTACGAAAAGTGTGATACTACTTTTAGTATTGATTATTATCTGATTTTTGATACTTTTTAATATATTTTTTTGGCTAATTCATCTGTACATTTTGCTTGCTTGTGATAAAGATGGTGGATTTTGTAATAACAGGCAATTTATGACATTTGATCCCAAAGCTCTTTTTCAACAATATGATTGAAATAATCAGATATCCCCAGCTTCCTCCATCCACAGGAAGTTGGCGATTTCTTGTTTGAAAAGCCTGGCTCCTATAACACGTGGACCGGAATAGGGCCTAATCTAGGATTGGGATCAGCCTGGAGTCACATGGGAATCTGGTCTGTCCCTCAGCTCATCACAGCCCCGGGTACAGAGGAGGAGTCAGAGGAGGAGAGGAAGAGGGTAGAAGAGGAGAGGAGGAGCCACAGGAGAAGAGGAGGAGTCACAGGAGGAGGGGAGGAGAAGAGGAGGAGAGAAGCCAGAGCAGGAGGGGAGGAGAGGAGGAGAGGAGAGGAGGAGAGAAGCCAGAGCAGGAGGGGAGGAGAGCAGGAGGGGAGGAGAGGAGGAGGGGAGACTCAGCAAACAAGACCCAGAACAGAGCCAATACCAGCCCCATGTGCAGCCCACACCCTGGCTCTGCGCGAGGCCCGAGATTAGATGGTATTCTACCCCAGATCAGGAGCACACAGCTGGGATAGAGAGACTGGTATTCACCTGGTTTTATCTAAAGGCTGGAGGGCAGAATTTGGACCAGAAGACATAATGACATTAACAGAAATTTAAAGTAACTGTATGTAAGATTCTGATTTTAAATTCCATAAATATGACCCGTCTGTGTCCTCAGATATGAGGTGTTCAAATCAAATAACTTTTACTGATAACAATTCTAATCTTCTGATTTATTCTTAATCACAAAAACACTGGACATGATGAAGTTGTTTATGTTAAAATTTGTTGTTTTGGTTCAAGACGATTATTCAGTCAGAAAGCAGAATGAGCCTCACATGACTCTCTCATTTGGGTTGCCAGTTTCAGTGCTGAAATCCAGTTGGTTTAAACCTAAAATGCCTCTCTCTGATTTGAATGGTCACTACCTAAATCCCAGCACCTACAGCCAATCAATGCTAGTGTAGCCTCTGCAGCTCAGTTAGTGAATTCTGGAGGTTCTTTCACATGAGGCCTGTCCATATCCTGACAATGAGACACACTTGTATGTGTCTTTATTTGCAGGTACAGGCTCTGGACACACAGGCTCAGATGTGATTTTCTAGTTATTCCTTGGTTTGGTGGGATAGTATCTGTGGTAAATATGTTTCATAGTATATCATCAGTAAGTGGCAGTTTGTGGAAAAAGGTTAAGATGAAAAGAACAAAATACAAGACGTAGCGCTGATTTCTAAAACAGAATCTCTTTGCCCCTGTCATCAACACAAACTCAGGGACAATGTATGCACAAGGAAGACATTTTTCTGACCTTTTAAACCTTCATTTAACTAAATAAAGGTATTGTCTTTTATTTATATTAGTCTGATCATAACTACAGTGTAAATTAGACAAGTGTTGGCCCTTGTTTACATCATGGTTGCTAGGCAACAGTTATGCAATGATGCATACATATGTCATATGTGCTGTCTGTGTTCAACCAGGAATTAAAATGATAAACTTCACCAAAATTTTAAAAACATAAAAAATAGGCAAGATTTGTAATACCATCTTGCCTACAAGAGGGGGTATTATGGAAAATCAACTTTTTTGGACCTTTCTACCATATTATAACATTGTTCCCTCATCAAAAACATGCCTGAAGAGATTTTAGATGTCATCCATGCATGTTTGTGTAATTTAGCGGCCCTATTCAAACCCTCCTTATGGTTAGCAGTATGATCCTGTACAAGGCTCCGCCCACAAGCCTACGTCAACCATGCTCACACACAACAATTCTCCATAAAATACAAAAACATGATACAAAACTGTACACAGCAACTTCACAAACCTGATGAGATGTGCAGTAGTTTCATTAGCGGGATTCATGCACTGTTTATGTGAATATAGCATTTTCAAAACAATAAAAGATAACACGGCAATCTAAATGTGTCATGTGTTAGCAATTAATACCCCACAGAAGTAAAATCCTCCCTCTTCAAGTATAATGATGTTAACTGTGTTTGAGTGAAATCAGTATTCCTGCCATAAGCACAACGTATCTGACGTACAGTGGAGGTAACAGTATTTTTCTGTGAAGCTGAAATAAAATATGAAATAAAAAGTGAATATAGTGTATAATTAGTTTCTTTTATTCTGCATATAAAACCCAGGCCTTTGCTCCAGTACGAATCTGCTTGTCAGAAGATAAGTCTGGATTCATTGCTGTAACATTTGCAAGGCTGTTCTCATATTCAATAATAGAGGTGCTTTTCTTTGACTTTCAGATTGGATCTTGTAAAAAGATTCCACCCAAAGAACTCTATTTTTATTCTTTTGTCGACGCCGCTGCTGATAAGACGCATCAAAATCCAAATGAGGTTAATTCAGATGCCCTCCCCTGGATCTGAGGCTTAGGAGGTGTAACTACAGGGCTCCGTGGATGAATTATGAAACGGCTGCAGTTTGAGATAGAGATAAAGACGATACAATTTGAAATCCTTGGAAAATTAGTGGGTTATGTTTTATTCTGTGACTTCAGCTAATGAGATGGCTCTAAGGTAAGTCTCTGCAAATGCAGGTTTATACCTTGGTGCATATAGAAATTTCTATTTATTTTCTATTATTTATTAGGCACCTTTCTAGACACCCAAGGTCACGTCACAACAATAGGCAAATACAAAAGCTTTAATATTAAAAAGGCTAAAGGTACAGTAAAAGCATACAGTTAAAGGGACAGTGCACTATACTCTGGTGGTGTGGTGGAGTGAATAGGCCAGGTCTAAACAGATGAGTTTTAAGTTTGGATTTGACATGTGGGAGTGAGTCTATGTTGCGGAGGTCAAGAGGCAGGGTGTTCCAGAGCTGAGGGGCAGCTCTGCTGGAGAAGGAGAGAGGAAGTGGAGTGGAGAGAGGAGGAGGAGCAGAGGGGACCTCACTCTCACACCCTAGTCTGAGCCCGTGCCGCCTCTCTCCTCTCACATCCTAGTCTGAGCCCGTGCCACCTCTCTCACTCTCACACCCTAGTCTGAGCCCGTGCCGCCTCTCTCCTCTCACATCCTAGTCTGAGCCCGTGCCACCTCTCTCACTCTCACACCCTAGTCTGAGCCCGTGCCGCCTCTCTCCTCTCACATCCTAGTCTGAGCCCGTGCCACCTCTCTCACTCTCACACCCTAGTCTGAGCCCATGCCACCTCTCTCACTCTCACACCCTAGTCTGAGCCCATGCCACCTCTCTCACTCTCACACCCTAGTCTGAGCCCATGCCACCTCTCCGCTCTCACACCCTAGTCTGAGCCCGTGCCACTGCTTTCACACCCTGGTCTGAGCCCGTGCCGCCTCTCTCACACCCTAGTCTGAGTGCATCTTTCACACCCTCGCCTGAGCTTGTGCCACCTCTCTCTCTTGCCTGCTGCTTCAGTCCATTATGTGCGTTCCGGTTAGTTTGGCGCCAGCTGTTTGATTAGGACAGGTGCTGCTCTGCTATTGTTCAAAACACTGTGTGACAAGGAGCGGTCATTACAACTAATAGAACTGTCCAGTCAGATGTTATGTGAGGCTTTGTATAAGAGACATACAAATATGATGCAGACGGTAAACTCAACCAATATGTTTTAAAGGTACACTAACTTTTCAGGTGGATGGTCCACTGCACTTTGTCTCTATGGAGATGTTAATACTTTGCCTGGAATGTGCTGCAGTATAAACAAATTTATCTCCAGGAAGAGAAGCAGGTAGCCAGTTTACAGGTCAGATCTGTGGATTGGTAACCCCAATCACAGTTCATATGCTTGTTTTTAGAGTAAATATAAAATACCTGTAATTGAAAAAATCCAAGATAGATAAGTTGAAGCCGTACTGTTGAACGTTCCTAGCATGTGACAGACCCCCCAGCAGAAATGTTACATAGGTACCTGGTCTTATGTTTGTCTCCATGGTGATGTTATTGCATTGCTTTTAAAGGTGCACTATGTAACTTTTCTGGTGAGGTGTCTGCCATCTGCTTGTCTCCATTGTTCCACAGTCTGTATTTTTGAACCA
The DNA here is from genome assembly GCA_000787095.1 of Periophthalmodon schlosseri. NCBI lineage: Eukaryota > Metazoa > Chordata > Actinopteri > Gobiiformes > Gobiidae > Periophthalmodon > Periophthalmodon schlosseri. The sequence goes on from JACM01021776.1 coordinate 5,966, forward strand.
TGAGAGAAAGTCAGGTACAGGATATGTAACTTGGCCTGTTGGTGTCGCCTTATTGTTAGAGTTTACAGTTAGCATGTCCGTGACCCTCTTCAAAGCCTCCTTACGTTAGCTGTAAGATTTTGTACAATGCTCCACCCACAAGCCTACGTCACCAATGCCCCCACACGACAAGCCTCCATAAACATACAAAAACATGATACAAAACTCCAAATGCCCCACACGACAAGCCTCCATAAACATACAAAAACATGATACAAAACTGTACACAGCAACACAAACCTGATGTGATGTGCAGTAGTTTCACTAGTGGGATGCACACTGATTGTGATAACACTTTGAAGTGACTTAGCACAGAGTGACTTAGCACAGAGAGAATGTAGACACCAAAGTATTCCGAAAGTAGACGCCAAAGTAGACAAAGTACACCGAAGTATGAGTTTGTAGCCAATAAGCTAACATTATGATTCCACAAAGCCTCTATTTGCTTAAAGCCTCGTGGGAAATATTTGGAGTGTGTGCATGTCTTTTGTCTCTGATCGTCTGCCCACATGACGATTGGCACCATGTCTGGAGGCGTCCAAATGGCACCACATGGCACCACTCTGTAGGCACGTGCCGTTTCATGCCAACCCACGCCAACTGTACCAACACTGCTTATATGAAGTCTACAATGCTCTTTCTCCTCCGATTGTTCACATATCACCACACATTTTATAGACTAGGGTTATCGAAAGTATCAGACACTAATCAATACTAGAACTAATATCAAAACTAGATATTCATTGATATTGATATACTATTGGTATTGATACTAAAAAAGACCCTTTGACAGGACAGAAATGAATCTTTCCTGAATAGCTTTACAATGATCTTGAGCTGTATTAGAAAAAGTCCATAAGTCCAAGACCACATAGACTAGTATACACCCATGGACCACTATGGAACCTACCTGGACCACTGAGGGATTACACAGATATAAGGCCACATGGGAATAGAAAACAAAGTACTATTTATTGTTGAAAATCACATTTTATTGTCTAAATTTAAAAAAAAGGTTTTTTTTTTTTTTTTTTTTTATCACCGTGGTAGCATTATTGAGTATCAAGTCTATTCCTCAGTACTGCATTCGTGTTTAAAATTTTAGTATTGTGACAACACTATTATAGACTATAAGGCCGCTGCAATCATCATGAAGCAAATCAAACAGGAAACTCATCTACACTCTGAGACAGACCAGGATTTTTGGATGAATTCTCTGTCCAGATGGATTTTGAATGGTGCAATAAACTTACATATGCACAGCTACAAAAGTGTTCCCTTTCGAATCGCTAGCAAAACAAATACACAGACAGATGCAATCTCACTCCAGGCTAATTTTGCAGTTCGCACCATATGATAACATTATCGATTCTGTCTGTGCAAGCACCTTGGTCCAATGCGTTTAGTGTTTTGACGAAGGTTTCAGCCTGATTGCTTATGCGGGCAGTAAACTTTGAAACTTTGAAGGTAGTTTTTCAGTGAAGGTAGCTCCGTGGGTCGAGAGTCAAACTGTGGACTCACTGCTGGGTTAGAGCCGTCAACAACTGCTGCAAAGATTTCCATATCGCTACAGCCAAGGTCTTCACAGACAGAGCAAGCGGAGGAATAAAGGAGAAATAGCACAGTACTTTAGTTTGTAAGGTTATGTTAAATGTTACGTTAGCCACCCGAAAAGAGACGCCTTGACCATTCTTAACTGGCAAAGTGGCAAAAGTAGAAAAAGTAGCGTTTTTCAACTTCTATCTTCACTCATATAAAACTGATAAGTTAAAGGCCCTGCACCCAATTTTCCCCAGGTATTTGAGCAAAATGTCCTACCTCAGTACAAATATAATGTATAAGCAGCTGACGTCAAAATATGTCCGCTGAGTGTAATAAGTGTCCAGTAATCAGGAAGTATGTGGTTATGTTAGTTGTTGGAGTGAGGAATAACTTTGGACCAGTGCAAACTGTTTAAAATTAACTAGTTCAGTTATTCACGTTTTTAAGATCATCAAACTCAGGCCTTTAAGCATGTATTTTCTTGTTTTTGCTGTTCAAATGTTATTATGCACTGCTCTATCTCAAGTATAATTCAAGAAATGAAAAATGAAACAATATGTCCCATCTGATCTATTTGAAACTAAGCCCTCCAGACATCACCCATTTTACACGTGTGAGTAGTGCATTCCTCGAAGTAGCATGTGTAAAAATAGTGGTCTATGAATAGACTCCACTGAGAATCACTGTATTAACAATTAACTTTAAACTGGGACTAAACTCCTAAACTCTGCCCACATCCACATTTCAAAGAGAGCTGCTAAACTGAACAGTACCTGGAGAACTAAAGGGGAGAATGAAGAGGGGTGGGGTCTGGAGGACTAAAGGGGAGGGTGAGGGGGGAGGATGGGCATGGTCAGAGGGACTAAAGGGGAGAGTGAGAGGGAAGAAGATGGGGTCTGGAGGACTAAAGGGGAGAATGAGGGGGGAGGTGGGGTGGGGTCTGGAAAACTAAAGGGGAGAGTAAGGGGGAGGAGGGGCAGGGTCTGGAGGACTAAAGGGGAGAGTGAGGGGAGAGGAGAGGCGGGGTCTAGAGGGCTAAAGAGGAGAGTAAGGGGGGAGGAGGGGAGGTGTAAGGAAGAGTGTGATTGGTCTAACAGGTATCCACACTTGCAACTCTGCCTTGCAGCCAGGCGTTTGTAATCAGAAACATGTCTCTGCTCCTGTCTCTGCTCCTGTCTCTGCCCCTGTCTGTGCTCCTGTCTGTGCTCCTGTCTGTGCTTCTGTCTGTGCTCCTGTCTATGCTCTTGTCTCTGTTCCTTGTCTCTGCTCCTTGTCTCTGCTCCTGTCTGTGCTCCTGTCTCTGCTCCTTGTCTCTGCTCCTGTCTGTGCTCTTGTCTCTGCTCCTTGTCTCTGCTCCTGTCTGTGCTCTTGTCTCTGCTCCTTGTCTCTGCTCCTGTCTGTGCTCTTGTCTCTGCTCCTTGTCTCTGCTCCTGTCTGTGCTCCTGTCTACGCTCCTGTCTCTGCTCCTGTCCATGCTCCTTGTTTCTGCTCCTGTCTGTGCTTCTGTCTTTGCTCCTGTCTGTGCTCCTGTCTGTGCTCCTGCCTCTGCTCCTCCCTCTGCTCCTGTCTTTGCTCCTGCCTCTGCTCCTGTCTCTGCCCCTGTCTGTGCTCCTGTCTGTGCTCCTGCCTCTGCTCCTGTCTGTGCTCCTGTCTCTGCTCCTTGTCTCTGCTACTGTCTGCGCTTCTGTCTCTGCTCCTTGTCTCTGCTCCTGTCTGTGCTACTGTCTGCGCTTCTGTCTCGGCTCCTGTCTCTACTCCTGTCTCTCTCTACTGTACATTGTTAATATTTCAGTACTAACCTCACCACACCATCTCTGTAATCAGCAACTTTGGCTGGCGCTCCAAGTCTTCTGCTCCTGCCGTTTGGTACAGAGATGGGCAGATTTTCACTCTACGCTGGTGAAATGCAGTCCACGATCTGCAAGATTAAAGGGAACATAATGAAGATTATTGTGGATTTAATAATAATTTTAGATCAGCAGTTCACGTGTTACAATTTCAATTCAAGTAATGCATATATATGAAACTGTGCTGTTTTATACTACTTTCACTCTTCCTTTGAATGTGCTCTCTGCTAACAGCATGGAGGGAGTGAAACATTTGAAATTAAAACCATGAAGCATGTCATTTTCCGGTGAATGCTTGACTCCCTGTAGATGCTGTTTTGCCTGGAATGTTCCACAATATGACATTAACCTAATGTATCTAATAGGAGAGAAGCAGATGACGTCACCTGGCCAAGTTACAGGTCAGATACATGGAGAGGCAACCCCACCTTAAGAATGCAGCCTTTTTAAGATGTTTTTTTTTTTAATTTTATTTTTTTTTAGCAACATAGATAACTTGACTTGAATAAATGTAAGATCTTAGTTTAATGCCATACTGTGGAGCATTTCAGGTAAAGAAAAAGAAAATTGAATTTTGTCAACTGGACAAAAGATCTGGGTGCATACTCATCCAAGTGGCTTCTTCAGTTCTGACAGGCCACTTGTGAGCCACTGCCTTATCTCTGTCTGTATAAGGCAGTTTGGGATCTTTCTTATGAAATACCACGTAATCAATCTGTAAAACTAGTTATTGCCCCCATCTGGGATTATAACCAGGCAATGATATGGAAATTTGGTGTCACGATTATCATGACCAAAATAATTGCGATTAACAATTATATCACGATAATGATGAGATGTTGTCAGTTTAATAATGTTCTGGATATGAATAATTATCATTTTAATGTTATGAACAGGTTCCATATTTAAACAGCTGTTACAGTACTGTACTTTGTTATAAGTGAAAACAGCAGTGATCTAGTGGAGAACATCATGGAGAAGTAGGTTTGTTCTGCACATTCTGGAGATGTAAACACTGTTATCTTTGTTGACGATTCTCATGATTATATAAAACGTCCCATGAATAATTATTGTCGACCCTTTTTATCAAGATAAACAATATTTCTGTTTATTGTCCCATCTCTAATTATGACATCATATTCACATCACATTTTAGACTTTGAAAACCACATATGGACTTTGAAAACCACATATGGACTTATCAGTCAATGTTTTTTCATGTCTTAAAAGATTGGAGATAGAGAGATGGACTGGACAAGTGGCTTTGGTCCATAAAATTCATTGCACATCCTTAGTGACTATGGACTTCAAATGTCACTACAAAATACTGGTAATATAGATTGTAACCTCAAACTGCAAAATGTATATCTTGGTCAAAAAATGTTTCAGCATTAAGATGGCATCTCCTCCTTTTTCACCCCATTTGGCTTGTGTGTCACTGTCAGCCAATCACAGTCTGGGATATTTTGCCTCTCAACCAATCACCTCTCAGGTCATTCAGACAGATGCACTCTCTCACCCTCTTTTCTACCTCCACCGCAGCAGCAGAACCACCGGCCTTGTCAGCTTCTCCGTCTCCTCTTCTTCACCACCAGTGTTCAATAGTTTCATCACATAATTTCTAACGTCTTTATTATTTATTATTATTATAACGTCTGATTGCAAATGACCTATGAATCTGTTTAAATTCCCCCTTTTTGAAAATAAAAAGTTGAAGTTGTCATTGGCGTTTTACAAAGATATCAAAGAGTTTTTATGAATTTATTCTGAAAGCACTAAACCTGAACGGTAAATCCTTGATGAGTAATGAAATTTGCCTGGTGCTAATCTGGTGACATTTTGCAGTTGGCAGAAGCTCAGTGGAACATGTTGTGGGCCAGCGCCAAAGCTGCCTCGGGTGAGTGGAGACTGTTCTGTTTGTTTTTCACAAAATAATGGCAAAAATACAATTACTGCTTCAAAAGCCTGTGAACTATCGGCGCCAGATTGAAGCCACAGTCATTGAAGGTGGTTGTGTGCTAGGAAGGGCATCTGGGTGAAAGAAAGAATTAAATAAAAATAACATTACTGTATTAGAAGGGTTGCCTATATGGAACTCAGAATACACACTTCTCTAATACTTTACGAAGGTTTCCGGTCAATCTGGAAAAGTTCAGATGGGTGTGATTGACAGGTGGATTAGCCAATCAGGGACATGCATGGTTTGTCCATATCAAAACAAATATGGCTGCTTATGAGGGAAAAAAAGGAAAAAAAAATAACAGGGAACTGAAAAACATTGTGGATTTCTGCAGAATCAATGAGGGAAGCACTACACTGTTAATCAGAGATGACAGAAGTTTGATTTTGTTCAAAATGATAAGAGACCAGTGAGCTCCTTTGTTTCACTTTGTTCATTTAAATGAACAAATCAGATTGGACGGGTGTGTTTGGTTCTGGCTCGTGGTGTGATGGAGGACATGATGACCACACTGATGTCTCTCTGTATAAAAATACAGAGAGACATCATTCTGGACTTGCCAGGCAATTAGAAGATATATTATATAAGCAGCTTTCGAGGTCAAAATAAGTCTGTTGTGTACTGTCTGCATCCAAGTATAAAGCATTTTATTGTCTGAGAATCAACAAGTGCATGTTAGCATGTTATTTAGCTATCATGGTTAGCATTACCATGACAGCAAAACTCTGCACTGGTTGCTGAAAGTTGTGAGAAGTGCTTAATAAACTCATCTCAATGAATAATTAGGATGCTCATAATGCATAAGGTAAGTGAGGAATAATTTTGAACCACTTTTCTGTTGTTGATGGTGGCTCGTAGCATGTTGCTATTGTCAGTACCAGACTTTGAAGTAGCTAACTGCTGCTCCTCTCAGTTAGAAACCTGTCTCTGACAGTTTTACTGAGTTCCCCTCACTCATATTAGCATCCATGGACTTGCATATTTAAAACCTGAGATTGAATTATTAACATGGGCCTGACTCAGGTTAGTCACCACACGCATATTCATTTAATAGAGTGAAAAAAAGTTTCAAAATTAAGAGGAAACTTGCCCAAAGTGTGTCAGACTTGTGGTGAGTGGACGTTTCTGTAACTGCACGTCAGAGCACATTAAACAGGAAGCAGGTGAGTGTGTCAGGAGCAGTGAAGATGTTTGGAGTTTGGGAGCTCAAACCTGGAGATATTCCATTTATAAAAGCACTGTACGCTGAACGTGAAAAACAGAGCTAGTTCCTTTTAAACGGTTTGGAATGGAGTTATTCCTCACTTCCTTTATACATTTAGAGAATCCTAATTATTCACAGCGATGACTTTATAAGCACTTTTCACAACTCTCAGAGCCCTGAGCAGATTTTTTGCTTTGACGGTAGAGCTAACAGTAACTAGTATGCCAATGCGCAAGTCCTGATTAGCAGACAATAAAAGACTTTATAATTAGATGAGTACACAGCAGACATATTCTGATCTCAAGAGCTGCTCATACAGTAAATCTGTACTGGGACAGGACACATTTTGCTGAATTACATGTAAAAGCAGTCATAGCTGAAACTGCTGTTCACATGTTTCATGATGAATCAAGTTTTTGGGGCAGACACAGCTTTTTTAGTTGTCTAATATCTTATCTAAGAAAGACGGCAGATCTGTGGTCACATGCTCACAATAGTTTACAGAATATATTATAACAGGGTCTGCCACCTGGTTTTCTCCATGGAGAAAAGCAGGTGGCAGGTGCCCAAAATGTTCCACAATACAGCATTAAACTTCTATAGCTACATGGAGACAAGAACCTGATGCCACCAAGCCAAATGACAGGTCAGATCTGTAAAGAAGTGACCCATATTCTTAGGAAGAATGCATGTTTTTCAAGATATTTTGTGAAGAAATACAAGAAACTGTAGTCTCACTTTATGCTCGTTTTGAAAGGAACAGTTTAGGTACTGCCACTAAACTTGCCCTCCTCTTGGACCATCAGCCCCTCATACTTACCTCTGCTGATGCCTATGCTGCACTGAGCCGTACAAAAGCACAAAAGGCTGCTGGTCCAGATAACATCCCAGGGTGGGTGCTCAAAGCATGCGCAGAGCAGGTCACATCAATTTACACACACATTTTCAATCTGTCTCTTGCTCAAGCTACTGTGCCAAAATGCTTAAAAATGACATCTATTGTGCCAGTGCCCAAACATTCCAGCCCCAGTGGCCTTAACAACTATCACTCCATAGCTCTTACCCCATTATGAAGTGCTTTGAGCGGCTTGTCAAAACTGAAGGCCACTCTCTCACCAGGACTCGACCCTCACCAGTTTGCCTACTGCAGCAACAGGAGCAAGGAGGACCTTACCTCCCTAGCCCTGTGTACTGTCACATTCGGACAATAACAATCAGTCCAGCATTCAACACTGTCATTCCATCGAAGTTAATGAATAAACTTGTGCACCTAGGCATCAACTCCTCACTCTGCAACTGGAGTATGGACTTAACTTAATCAATCGGCCACAGCATGTTAGGTTAGGTAATATTTGCTCCACCACTATTATAATCAATGCCGGAGTTCCACAGGGTTGTGTCCTCAGCCCCTCCCTGTACGCCGTCTTCACCCATGACTGCAAACCAGTGTCTGACTCCAACTCTATTATTACATTTGCAGATGTCACCACTGTAATCGGTCTCGTCCACAGCAACGATGAGACTGCTTATAAAGAGCAGATTCAGCACCTGGCTGCATGGTGCACAACCTGCTTTTGAACACCAGTAAGACCAAGGAGCTCATCGTGGACTTCAGGAGGGGAGGAGGAGGGCACACAGCCCTACACACATCAATGGGAGGGCCGTCGAGCAAGTATCAAGCTTTAAATTCCCTGGGGACATGCATCTCGGAGGATCTGTCCTGGACCACCTCTAGTTTGGTCAGAAAGGCACTTCAGCGCCTCCTCTTTTTGAGGACCCTGAAGAAGACCCTAAAGAAGAAGAACTCCTCTCACCCTGCCCACAGACTCTTTACCCTTCTGCCTTCTGGAGGTGTTACAGGAGCCTTCGGGCTCGCACCAGCAGACTAAAGAACAATTTCTTTCCAGGGCTGTCACACGCCTACATTTGAACTTTAAATACAAGCACTTTAACACGCACTTTAGTTGTGTAAATGTAATGAACAGCAGTACGCTCATGCCATACCTGCCTCTGTTACATAATATTCTGTTATATGTACATTTTGATCTAGTACTTTCTGATCGCACTGGTTAGATGAAAACTGCATTTTGTTGCACTGTACTTGTACAAGTGCAATGAGAATAAAGTTGAATCTGAATCTGAAATAAGTTTAATGCCACACCGTGGAACATTCCAGACAAGGCAATAACATCTCCATGGAGACAAGCACCAGGGCAGTCACATTTTGTACATTTAAAGCCGTCACTGCAGCAATGACTGTTATTATCTTATGCTAATATCATTGAATAAAACCACCATTTTTGACAGTGTTTGGCTGTGTCTGAATGTCTCCCCCAGCCCGTAACCCCTCAGTCACTCCACAGCCCTGCACTCTTTAGCAGACTCTATAGAGCCTCACTCTCAAAGTGATTCACACACGCAGCTACATTCAGGTCGTGTGACTCTGGTGTCCGGGTGAAAAATAGTCTAAAGACTATTATACTCTTAAAACTTGATTTCTGTCAATAATTAATGATCAGATTGGACTGGCATAAGTCTTCATGGATTAATAATAATCAGACAAGTTTTTGTTGAGCTGAAGCTCAAGCATACGGACTGGATTATTATTAGTTTTTTATCAGAGATGTGGAAATGATTGCTCTTTTAACAGCTCGTGCTAAAGTAAGGCTAACACTAGTGACTTTACACAGCATCAGTTTATTTAAGAGTGTTTTATTCATAATCAGGATCAACAGTGTGATAAACCAGCGCTTCTATCTGCTTCATTCAGTCGTGCTGTGTCCAGTTAAACACCTGTCACCGCGCCGTTGTGATCATTTCTATTAGTGACTAGACCCAAAAACGCACAGTATTCTGACAAAAGCTGCATTTGAACAATATTCATTTTAGCTGCCTCCATCTGTATTCGATATTATTGGCCTCTAGAATGATGTGATCTGAAACCTAGCGATATGACTTTGAAATGCATCCATGGTCTATATGAGTACAATCAGTTCCCTCCTTCTCTTTTCATTGCTAAAGCACACTTCTAGGACACAGTGTTTTAGCTCCATCCATCATTCCTTTAGCTGTTCAAATACAGCCTTATCGTAGCATCACATTTCACTGGTTTGGTGAAATATAGTCTTTCTCTGAGTGTCCTTAGATGCAGAGGTCACACGGGGTTTTTCAGTATGACATTTACAATCTGCTGTCTCTGTCGCGGTGCCCTTGAGCGGGACAAACCCCCGCCCTCCTCCGCTAGCTAGCTCCCTGCGCGCGTCAGCTAAATCCCTCTAATGCTAACACAGAGCATTCCTCAGTCAAATCAGCACAAATGATGGAAATGCAGCTCTCTGTAGTCACATATTCAGAGTCTGTTATTCATGTTCAAATTCATGGGCCAACAGGTTACTTTTAGCTAATAGTAGACAACACAACATTGCAAAATTCCTATAGTTTTAACCTGAGCTGGAGGTCAGAATCCTCAGGTGGAGTTCGCTGTGTAACTGTCAGATTACAGCTGTGTTGACCTGGTTTATGGTTAATATCTCTGTAATTACTGGGCCTATCCACATGAAACAAAAACTGGCACGAAGTTTAACATTGTTCAGCCCCAAAGACATGACTGCTGTCAGTTGAAAGGATTTTAACACAAGGGATTAATATGGCAAATTTGTGGAGCCAATCCCAAACAAATAATGAGAAGGTGTTGATAAGGGTAATGATTAGACAGTTGGTTAGTTGTAAAGTTTTTGTGTCCTTTGGCAAGACACTTCACCCACCTTGCAAGTCTGAATGTGTTTTGTTCATGCTGACCTGCATTTTTCTTATAAAAGGAGACAGTCATTTGTATACATAATAGAAGCACTTTATGACAAAAGGTGGAAAGTCCATCACCTGATTGTCTCCATGGAGATGTTATTGCTTGGAATGTTCCACGGTAAGACATTGTACTTATTTATTCCATGAAGGCAGGTATCCAAGACAAGTTACATGTCAGATCTGTGGAAAGGCAGCCAGACCCTGAGGTGAGTTACTCCTCTCTTACCTTATGCATTCCGAGCAACCTAATTACTCAACGCAATGATATAAGCGCTTTTCACAACTTTCAGAGACAAGTTTAGCTATCATGATAATGCTAACAACAACTAGCATGTGAAGAATGCACTTCCTGATTGTCAGACAATAAGACGTTTTATAATAAGATGCAAACAGAACACAGTGGACTTATTTTAACCTCAAGAGCTGCTTATAAATATATCTGTACTGGGGAGAGACACATTTAGCTCAAATACATGGAAAAAGTCAGGTAGAGGCCTTTAAATGCAGGAATCTCATGCATTTCAAAACATGTAGAAGTCTAAACTGCAGTGCTATCAGCTTTTAGACAAATAGATTACAAACAGTCTCTTTTATGCAGTTCCATTCAAGGTGTGTGTGGAGCTGATCATTGTGTGGATTTGAATGACTCTCACAGATCCACAAAGCGCTCCTCTAATGCTCAGACATTTTGCTTTTATTGCAGCATGTTCCATTGTTATCCATCACCTTTTAGCACCAGCGATTAGCCCGAGCCCAGCGTAATTACAGGGAGAGTGTTATCTGCCCATCACACACAGAGGTACAGAGGAAATGTGCACAGCTAACACAACTCTGGACCAGCCTAACTCTGAGGGTGGATGGTCTGATACCTGCACATCTCCATGGAGATGTGCTGCTTTGTAAGGCTGCAACTAACGATTTAACAGTCACACATCAAGTCTGTGAAGAGGCAAGCTAATTCACAGTGAGAATGCATGTTTTTTAATGGTGATTTTAGCACCATTAAAAAACATGCTAAAAACAACAGCAATTCAATGTATGCAAAATAAATGACTTAAATCCCCTACTGTGAAACATTCGGTGCAAAGCAAAAACAGCTCAATGGAGACAAACAGGTACCCTCCAACTGAAAAGTTAAAATAAATTAAATAATAATAATAATAAT